>SJYT01050936.1:128425-163113 GCA_006410635.1 Cephalophus harveyi | reverse complement strand
GATCTAACCCAGGTCTCCCTCATTGCAGATGGATTCTTTACCAGCTGAGCCACAAGGGAAGCCCAAGAATACTAGAGTTGGTAGCCTATCCCTTCTTCAGGGGATCTTCCCGACCCAGGAATCAAACCGGGTTCTCCTGCATTGCAGGTGGATTCTTTACCAACTGAACTATTAGGGAAGCCCACATCATCCTAACAGTACATAGCAAGTCAGGTTCTAGTGACAAAACAATACCTACAATGTTGCTCTATATGCTCAGAGTATCATGGTTTGAAAAGTGTTATAGAATTCTTCTACAGAAATATAATTCACAGATCCTCTAGTGTATATTACTTAATATAAAGATAGTGTGTACAATTCAGCAGGGTATTTTTGGAAATGGATTAGCCAAGGATCATGACTCTGCACTTATATTTTAGCTCATATATCTCTGGTTATTAAGAATATGTTGATGTTGCCAACAAATATACTTAATATCATGTTTGATAACAAAAGGATAAAATAGCCTTTTTTGAGAGTCATAAGCACACTTCTAATATCTGCACATTCAGAATACTAGTTGCATGTTTCCATCACATCCAAGAGTCTCAAACTATTTGTACAAGGAGCCACTTAGCAATCAACAGAACACCAGTGTTTTCTGTCATGTATAGACTTTTAAGCACTCTAATTTTTGCCAAAGGTTTTGGGTTAAGACCATTAATGATAATATAATTTGCAAAAAAATGAATAATGGTTACATTTATTGTATAACCCACTATATGACTAGATACTATAAATAGATTTCCTTTAATTTTCAGAATAATTCTATGAGGTAGATGTTATGGCTTCTATTTTATGAGGAAAAAAGTTCAGAAAGATTTAATAATTAGTGGAGTATCCTAGGATTTAAACTCAAAAGCCAATGTATCATCTCATTGTCTCTCAGGATAGTGAGAAATAACAAAGAAGTTGTCCTTTTTCTGTATATTTCAGATTTCTTAGTGCTGCTGATAGAAGAATGAAAGGAAGGAAGGAGGAAAAGGAGGGAGGAAGAAAGCAAGAATAAAGGGAATAAACAGATTCAAGGTTAACTTTACAAAACTAAAATGAAGGGTCAGAATCTGAGATTACATATGTATTGTAATAACTCATGAAAACAATGAATATATAATCTTTCATTTATGCAGCCCTATTTCAAATGTGAGCCTTGGTAAATGAGAGGTAACCACATACATGAACGAAATAATAAAATATTCACTCTAACTTCTCAGCAGAGAAAACAGGAAGAGGAAAAAGAAAAGAGAGAATGGTGAAAGAGGAAGGGGAGAGCTGGTCAAATACCCATCTCAAGGGTGTTAAGAGATGACTGAGAACCTCACAGCTTACTCCTCGCCTGACCTCCCATGCTCACGTGGCCTGACTACCAGGAGCAGCGGGGCCAGTCATGTGTCCTAAGTGGTGAGAGGAAGCCTGGCACAGAGGACACGGCAGGGGCTTAGAGGGAAGACAGAGACCTCAACTGACAAGCTGGCTTTGCTCTTTCCTGGCCATTTTGATGTCAGGGGAGTTAACTGAGTACAAATTAAAAGCAGTAATAATATATGAAAGTGAAAGTCTCTCAGCTGTGTCTGACTCTTTGAAACCCCACAGACTGTAGCCACACCAGGCTCCTCTGTCCACAGAATTCTCCAGGCAAGTGGATAGCCATTTACTCCTCCAGGGGATTTTCCTGACCCAGGGATCAAACCTTGGTCTCCTGCATTGCAGGTGGATTCTTTATTATCTGAGCCACCAGGGAAGCCCCAATAATATATGCAGAAGTGCCTATATCACTGTTTCTGAGCACTCATTGAGTGCCAAACTTGTGGCTCTTAGTAATTAAAAAGATTTAACAGCTCATTCCCCTCCTGCAATACATTAACTTTTAATATCTAAAGATAAGTCAGTTACAACCTATGAAAGAGTATTTTCCATACTTTTCTTAACCCTACCTTACTGTCATTATATTTGTCAGCCTAAGTAACTTCCATATTATGGTATTCTTAGTATTTTTCTTTAAATCAATATTACTTTTACTGAAACAACTATATTTTTACAATAAACACAAATAATTATGTTTTTACAATAAAGTTAGGCATAACAATGAAAGTTTATTCTTCCTAAAATAACTATATAACCATTACAATTAAATAACTTAATTATCCACATTACTGTTTTAAATAATGAAGAGCCACACTTGGAGAAATGATATTTTAGCAGCCACAGAGAGAAAAGCCTTGAAGATACTAGAAAAGCATAGTAGTAAAACAACTGCATTTCTACATGCAAAAAAACGAACCCAGACCTCTACTTCATGCCATATGTAAAAATTAATTCAAAATGAATTAAAGAACTAAATATAAAAGCTAAAACTATAAAACTCTTGGTGGAAAACATAGGTGTAACTCTTCATGACCTTAGATAAGGCAGTGGTTCTTTAGACCTGACACCAAAAGCATAAGCCACCCAATAAATAAATAAATAAACTGGAACTCAACATGGGTACATTCAGAAAGAAAGTGGAAAAGACAGCCTACTGAATGGGAGAAAATATTTGCAAATCATATAACTGATGAGGGTATAGTATCTGGAATATATAAAGAACATTTATAGCTCAACAGCAAAAAGACAAATAACTCAGTTTTTAAGATAGACAAATAATTTGAATAGACCCTTCTCCAAATAAGAAATACAAATGCCCAATAAGTATATGAAAAGATGCTCAACATCCTTAGTCGGTAGAAAATGTAAATCAAAACTACAAGATATCACCTCATACCAACAATGATGGCTATAATTTTTTTTTTTTAATGGAGAAAACGTTTGATGTGAATGTGGAGATATGGGCACTCATACATTGTTGATGAGAATGAAAAATGATGCAACTGGTGGGGAAAATCAGTTCCTCCAAAACTTAAATGCAGTTATCATATGACCCAGCAATTCCACAACAAGGCATCTTCCCAAGAAAAATAAAAACATATGTTCTCAAGAAATTTTATACACATATTTTCATAGCAGCATTATTCATAATAGCCAAAAAGTGGAAAACCCCAAATGACCATCACTGATGAATGGATAAAATATCCATTAACTAATAAATGAATAAACAAACTGTGGTGTACACTTACAGTGGAATTATTCAGCCATAAAAAGGCATGAAGTACTGATAAAAGCTAAAATATGGATAAAACTTGAAAACTGTACCCTAAATGAAAGAAGTCAGGGGTGGGGATGGGGGAGAACACCCACATATTGTGTTATTCCATTTATATGAAGTGTCTTCAATAGGCAAATCCAAAAAGACAGAAACTAGATTAATGGTTGACAGGAGCTGGAGGGAGGGAAGAATGGGGAATGGCTATGAATGGGTAGAGGTTTCTTTTGGGGGAGAAAAAAAATATTCTTGAATTATATGGTGATGATGGTTCCACAACTCTGAATTTACTAAAAATTGCTGAATTGCATACTTTAAAATGGTGAATTTATGGCATGTAAATTGTATCTAAGTGGGGAAAAAAAGCAGTTTGGAAGGCAGAGGTGGAAATAGGGAGAGAATCTTGGAAAAGAAAGTTTGAACAGGAGGTTATGGTTTCAGTCACTAAATGAACATGCATGAGCACCTACTCTGTGCCAGGTACTTTGATAGTCACTGAAGACATTGAGACGTGCTAAACTGGTGCAACTATCATGTAACTTTAATGTCCTTATAAATACTCTGAAATTTTAACAAGTCAAGGTCACTGGACAACAAAGATAATTTAAAGAACAGGATAGAAAGTTTCCAAAGGTGAACAGTTCAGTTCAGTCCAGTCACTCAGTCGTGTCTCTTTGCGACCCCATGAACATCAGCACTCCAGGCCTCCCTGTCCATCACCAACTCCTGGAGTTTACCCAAACTCCTGTCCATTGAGTCGGTGATGTCATCTAACCATTTCATCCTCTGTCGTCCCCTTCTCCTCCTGCCTTCAGTCTTTCCCAGCATCAGGAATTTTTCAAATGAGTCAGCTCTTTGCAAAATACTGTTTGCAGTAGTGGCCAAAATACTGGAGCTTTAGCTTCAACATAAGTCCTTCCAGTGAACACCCAGGACTGGTCTCCTTTAGGATGGATTGGTTGGATCTCCTTGCAGTCCAAGGGACTCTCAAGAGTCTTCTCCAACACCACTAAAACAGTAAGTTAGAATTATGTCTTAAATTTTTCTTTTTAAAAATTTATTTTCATATTCTTGTACCATTTGTACAACCTAAAAGATAAATGAATAAAACAAACCTGTATAATGTCCTTTCCTGACAGGGCATTCACTTCACTGTGATTTGACTGGTTCTGTCATTCATGTTGAAAGCCAATGCTCAGAGAGGGAAAGAATCGAGTTCTGAGGGTCTCTGACCTTTCAGCTCCATTCCATACATTTTGGAGAATGGCTACTGGCTCTTAGGGCACTAAATAGGGTAACCTGAAGAAGGCTGCGGGGAATGTGTGTGTGTATGCTAACATTCAACTCATTTTTCTCAGCTGTTGATTATGAATTTTTGTTCGTGGATTCCTCTCATTGATATTTTTGCTTTCCTTCTTAAAGGATATTTCTTAGAGAGTGAAGAAATGGACCATTTTCTCTGTTGCAAGGAGACAAGAACACTCTATTAATATCATATTATCAGCATTTAGTTATGCACAATCAATGCAAAAGAATGTTTTAGCTGTTCGTCAATTGCTCCTGATAATGAAGCCAAACACTATTGTCCTACAGATAAAAGTGTGCTTCTCTCCAATCCTAAATTCTCCACAATAATGCATCTATAAAATAGCTGATAAAGGATTATTAGGCAAAAAAGGCTTTAATGTAGATTTCCTAACAGATGGTTCTTGTTCCCAAAGTCATGTCCAAAGACACTCTATCATAATCACTGTCACTTTCTGGAGGGAGCATCTATCTACCTGTAGATATTCATTCAGTGTTAGTAGCAGTAGTGCCATATGCTTAGTCATGTCCAACTTTTTGCAACCCCATGGACTGTAGCCCCGCTAGGCTCCTCTGTCCATGGAATTTTCCAGGCAAGAATACAGGAGTGGGTTGCCGTTTCTTCCTCCACGGAATTTTCTGACTCAGAGGCTGAACCCGCATCTTCTGTGTCCCCCGCATGGCAGGTGGATTCTTTACCTGCTGAGCCATTGGGTAAGCCATTGAATGTTAACTAACAATAAAGGAAACCACTGAGGCTACATACAAGGAATAGCTACACTATGCTAATAGTAAAACTAACAAGAGCAGAAAAAAAGAAAATAAAACCTAAGGTGAAACATATCTTAACTTGCCTGTGTAGTTAACACAACATTCTTGTGGTCTATGGACCACTAAAAAGCCAGAAAAAAAACTGAAAATAAATCCATGTCGAATGTAAACTACTGCCAACTATGTAAGGCTGTTTGATTAATACAACTAATTTTGTTTTATTCCCCTTCTAAAATGCTTAGATTTCCCTACATCCATCAATTGCGATGGATATAATTGCACTTCTTGCACTTGTAGTGTGGCAAAGCAAGAAGAAAACAGATCTCTATTCTTTCTTTCTGGCAATAGCATTAACTGTTAAATCATAGGAGAAGAAAGAATATTAAAATAAGAATTATAGAAGCAGCAGAAAGTGGAAGTCACTGTAAGTCACAAGAGTTGAAATCCATGGCCAACTCTGATGCTAGCTTGTTGTGAGAATGTAGGCTACTGCCAAGCTGGGCTTTTCTCGCACAGAGAACAGATTAAATACAAGGATGCTTTCACCAACACTAAGACTATTTAATTAGATTAAATTATGAAGTGAAAACATGCTATAAAACAGAAGAACATGCTAACTAGATGCTAACTGGTCATAGTAATATGCAAGATAAACAAGGAAAAAATCCATCTCCGTGCTCTATTTCTTTAATTGTTTGTGGAATTTATGTTAGATGAGAGCAGGGGTTTCTGTTTGGTTTGTTCTTAGTTATATCTCTAGCACCTAGAACAGTTCCTGGCACAGAGTAGGAACTCAGTAACAGTTCAGTGATCTAAAGAACGAATGTTATATACATATATATAAAACTTTCCCTTTTGCCTTTTCCTAATATATACATATCTGATACAAAGTATTCTATGTTTTTATTTCTGCTACATATACATCGTAAAATATTTTATCATTTAATCTAGTCAGTTACCTGAAAGCAAAAAAAGAGTACATTTTCAGTATAGAAAAGAAAAATTCAGTACTATGCATAAATCACAACTGACTGAAGACATGTTACACAACTACACTAACAAGAAAGGAGAGCCTGAAATATTTCTAACGCTTTCTCTTGATTTATGTATTAGAGTTGACTATGGACCTCAAATCAACAGACAAGGAATGACAAAATTAGTAATATCTGGAATCTCTAACTCTATACCTCATCCCTCAAAAAATAGGCATTGCTTTTTTTTGACAGCTTATTGAAATCACACAAGAGAAGTATAACCAGGGTCACTAAACTTTTTAAAAATTGTATTCTAGGAAAGGGGATTTCTGTGAAAAATTTATAACGGCAGACATCTTTCTTAATAAAGGGAAATGTTTTATTTTAAAATAAAATTTGAAAATACACTAGGTAGCCCTATGTATCAATCATATTTCAAAAGAATTTTTTCACATTACCACAGTTAAAAATTACATCCAATAGGCATTCTAGTTCCATTTTATACAGGAGATGACAGACCATCTAAGCTGCCCAAGACCCCATAACTAGAAAGCAGTAGCTAAGTCACTTCAGTCATGTCCGATTCTGTGCGACCCCATAGACAGCAGCCCACCAGGCTCCCCTGTCCCTGGGATTCTCCAAGCAAGAAAACTGCAATGGGCTGCCATTTCCTTCTCCAATGTATGAAAGTTAAAAGTGAAAGTGAAGTCACTCAGTCGTGTCCGACTCTTCACGACTGCATGGACTGCAGCCTACCAGGCTCCTCCGTCCATGGGATTTTCCAGGCAAGAGTACTGGAGTGGGGTGCCATTGCCTTCTCCAGAAAGCAGTAGGGCCACACTTAAATCCAAGTCTCTGCTCTAGCTCCCATACTCCCTCCTCTGCTTCTCTCCTGCCTATATATACTTGGAGTAAAAGACCCAGAGCAAGTCACCAAGTAACCACCAGTATGGAAATTCTCCCATGCCTGGAAAAATAAAATTCTCCCATGAGTTTTATTAGCCAGTGGGGATCCTGGCTGACTGTGAAGCCACCAGCAGCTAGATGGGGAAAATACAGTGCATAAGCCTGCTCTCAGAACATAGATTGGTGGTCAGTAGCTACAGGTGATCTCGAGCACAGGTAAGATGCTTTTCAAATTGCCTCTGGTCCGTTATGCATTCATTCAGCTTCTAGGATATGGAATGTCCAGATATCAGGAGAAAAGGAGTCATGAAAATAGGAGCAAGTAATTTTAAAATTAAGTGCTATAAGAAAATGAGAGCAGCAATAAACCCTTCATTTGAGTAGCTGAATAAAAGAGTTCATGAGTCAGGAATTGGAAGGGAAGTTAGGTGTGTACCCATGCTTCCCCGATGGCTCAGCAGGTAATCTGCCTGCAATGCAGGAAATGAAGCAGACATGGGTTCAATCGCTGGGTTGGGAAGATCCCCTGGAGGAGGAAATGGCAACCCACTCCAGTATTCTAGCTTGAAAAACCCCGTGGACAAAGGAGCCTGTCCAAAGGGTCACAAAGAGTCAGACATGATTGAGTGACTGACACAAACACAATGTATTAGCCTACAGTTGATGCAGAAAGAGGAGGGGAGAGGCATGAAGAGTATTAAGGCAAAAAAGTAAAATAAAAATAAAAAAGGAATCTATAGACAGGAGCAATGAAACCTAGCCAGGAAGCAAGGAACCCTCTGTGAGCAACAAAAGGGACACAATGAATGAAGAGAAAAGGAGTGAGAAAGGCTTGCTGCGCTGTTGTTCCTGATGGTGAATTTAACCCTCATTGTTGGAGCTGGGAGAGTAAGAAGGATAAAATATATATATATAACTTCAGGCTCCATATTATTTCTTTGAGATACAGAAATATTAATAGTCATCTGTATCCCATGAATTGATGCTTTTGAACTGTGGTGTTGGAGAAGACTCTTGAGAGTCCCTTGGACTGCGAGGAGATCCAACCAGTCCATCCTAAAGGAGATCAGTCCTGGGAGTTCATTGGAAGGACTGATGTTGAAGATGAAACTCCAATACTTTGGCCACCTCATGTGAAGAACTGACTCATTTGAAAAGACCCTGATGCTGAGAAAGATTGAGGGCAGGAGGAGAAGGGGATGACGAGGATGAGATGGTTGGATGGCATCACCAACTCAATGGACAACAGTTTGGGTGGACTCCGGGAGTTGGTGATGGACGGGGAGGCCTGGCATGCTGTGGTTTATGGGGTCACAAAGAGTTGGACATGACTGAGTGACTGAACTGAACTGAGCTATCCCATGTGCTGGGAAGTTCTGGACTTCCAAGAACTTCTTTGACAGGTGGGCAGTCCTTATAATTATCCCAACTGGTGGTCAGTTGGCTCCTTGGCTCAGTCTGTGAGGTCCTAAGCTTTCTCTGACCCCTTCAAACATGCTATTGTCTAAGAAGGTAGAAATATAGAGCAATAAACAGAGCCAGAAATGGGCCAGACTCGAGTTTAGATCCTGGCTCCTGCATTTAGATCTAATGTTTGCTGTATGACCCAAGACACTTCCGTGAGTCTCAGAATCTTCCACGTTAGAATGCAGATGACACATATAACTCTGGGGAATCATGGATACTAAGAAGATAATGCCTGCCAGGTGTTTGATACTCTGCCTTCCCACACAAAGCAGATGTTCCATTGGTGATAACAAGATCATCTTTACCACCATCATTATGAATTCTCAGTAGATTTCCATCTTGACTGCATATTAGAATTAAATGGAGGAGGGGGGGCTAAATAATAACAATGACTGAGCACCAACCCAGACTTTCTGGGTGGAAATCTGAAGCCCAGGCAGGTTTTATTTCAAAATCCCCCAGAGGACTCTGACATTCTGTCCTGGCTGAGAACCGCTGAATGAACATGAGTAAATTCCTTGCCTGTTCCTATAGCAGCCCTTTCTAGCTCTGGAATGACTTGACTTTTTTTAAAGCTGACAGGGGCACTATCTCTACACTCAAGAGACAAATTTAATATACAGTTTCTCAAAGTTAAGCTTCAAGCTTCCTCATTTCCATTAACCCCTTCTAAGGACCTGGGTCTAATTTTGTATTTATGCTCAGTTGCTCAGTCCAAACTTTTGCGATCCCGTGTAGCCTTCCAGGCTTCACTGTCCATGGAATTTCCCAGTCAAGAATACTGGAGCAGGTTGCTGTGTTCTACCCTAGAGCATCTTTCCAACCCAGGAATTGAACCCATGTCTCTTGTATCTCCTTCATTGGCAAGTAGATAATTTTACCACTGTGCCATTTGGGAAGACCTTTGTATTCATAATTTTGTATTATTTTTATTAAATTCAGTTTCCATCATTGAATTAGTTTTGCACTCCAAGAAACCCAAATTCGGAAAACTTTGCTCAATTTCTCTTTGATGTAAATGAGCAGAGAGCCCTAAATGCTTAGCTTGTGCCTGGATTGAATCTGCTGTTCAAACTTAGCGTTCTTTGAACTATTTATTGGCTCTTTCTGAATAACTAAAGATTTGACATTACCTTGAATTTCTGTTAACTACCATTGAGTCTTTCGTTCCTTAAAACTGACTTCTCTGGCCTATTTTTAGCCTGCTAAACAGCTGACTCAGCTTCACAAGCTACCTCAACCACCAGCTGAGACTGACCCTGCTAATTCATAGTTATACATTATACACCCCCACTGGGGCCCTGAGAAAATCTGGAAGACATTTATAGCAAGCTGACTATTATGTCTGGTCTTTTTTCCTGAACTTTGAGTAAAAACTAACATTTCTTAAAAGTAATGCTATCCATTGAACTCCAATCCAGTCTCTTATTTTGTTATCTAATAAAAATAACCATGTTTTTAAATTTTTTATAAGAAATTACTTTCACTATTTATCCAGAATCAAAGCAACTCTCTCTCTATTAATCTTCTGCTTCCCCCAAAGCTTAATTATCTCGCTGTCCATTAGTGTTCTTGAGAGAAACTTTTACCTCAAATGTATGACAGGAACTATTCACTTTATCTATAAATGCTGTCTTGAAAGAAGCACTATTCTTACTCATCTATTAGAATTTTGGGTTTGTTTCTCTATATAAAGTAGTCTTTTCTTCAGTATGATCCTCCTAGAAGAAAAAAATAAATAAAACCTCATCACCTAAATTATGCTGTTATTTCAAAGTGTGACAGTTCAATTCTCTGCAGAGAGATGTAGGGTCAAGCTGCACAAGCAAAAGTAGCAGATTTCAACCCAGTGTAATTTGGTGAGGACAGAGGGGAGAAAGACCAGCAAATCATTTCACCAGCTCCTGTAGGGATCAACACATCCACTGATACCTTGAACTGCATTTTTTTTTTTTGTAAGGAGACAAATGTTCACTGGAGAAGGGTTTCATTTTGCCACAGAAGCAAAAATTAGTAAGCAGAAAGTAGAGAATTTAAGAAATGGATCCCAAATTGGAAAGGTTGAATAGGGAGCCAAAGGTCAGGAAAGGTTTGGAAGCAGGACTCAGGTACCCTGGGAGAAGACAGCATTGGGAAAGCCAGGGAGCAGATCACAGTAGATGGTGGTTTGGTACAGCATGACTGTGACTATTTTCCTATTTCTTCTCTTTGGAACACAAATGAATTTTGAGGGGATTGTAAGAAACAGGCAGTAATTTCAAAAGTATACAATTTTAAAAGTAGATTTTCTTTAGGTAATTCCCAAAATGTCGCTTTAAGCAAATGGCTAGGGGATTTCTGTTTATTTGTTTGGGCTTCCCTGGTGGCTCAGTTGGTAAAGAATCTGCCTGCAATGCGGCAGACCCATGTCTGATCCCTGGGTTGGGAAGATCCCCTGGAGAAAAGCATGGCTACCCACTCCAGTATTCTTGCCTGGAAAATTCCATGGACAGAGGAGCCTGGTGGGCTATAGCCCATGGGGTCATAAAGAGCCAGACACAACTAAGTAATAATAAACTTTTGTTTTACTAAATCATCATCCTGGGTTTAAACTATTGACAACATACTAATTCAGACAACAAATATCCCTGTCACTTCATTGAGAAGCTTTTTGTTTAGCAACAAAGAAATCAGAGCGAAACCTTGAAAACTAAAATGAGATTTATCAATTCTGGACTTCCTTGGTAGTCCAGTGATTGAGAATCTGCCTGCAAATGCAGAGGACATTCGTTCAGTCCATCGTCCCAAAAGATCCCATAAGTCTTGTGGGCCCATGAGCTGCAACTACTCAAGCCCATGCCCTAAAGCCTGTGCCACAACAAGGGAATGCACCATAACAAGAAGCCTGTGTACCACAACCGCAGAGTAGCCTGCTTCGTGCAACTGGAGAAAGCCCACCTGCAGCAAAGAAGATCCAGCACAGCTAATAATCACTTAATATTAAAAAGTATGAAACACTTAAAAAACATCTACCCATTCCAATTAATCATCTCTCCCACCTTTTTTCTCAGTATGTATCTTTTTGAAAAATTATTTCGTATTTTTCATTTTCATGTGTTATCTTCTTTGACCATCTCTTAGTTAAGAGTGTTGGCTTTCCTTGTCTTAAAAGCTTTTCAATACCTTGGGAGCCACTAAATATCAGAGATAGTGTCTGTTCATCCATACCCAACAGAAAGTGGCTGCATCTGTAGGAAGCAGCATTCTGAATTTTGCTGAGTCTTGATGAAATTTTCTAGGTTGTTTAATTTGCAAACGTTTTCATTTACCTTGAAAGGCCTAACTGACAGAGCTGCAGTATTAGCTCCGTGAAAATAGGACCATTTTTGCAAATTTCCTTTTTGTAGCTCTTCTCGGTTTATCACCAGGTGACAAAATTATGCACTTACGTGGGGAAGTAGCTTAAATATGGTGCCAGCTATGGCATACGACTGCCTTAGTCTTGATGAAATTTTCTAGGTTGTTTAATTTGCAAACGTTTTCATTTACCTTGAAAGGCCTAACTGACAGAGCTGCAGCATTAGCTCCGTGAAAATAGGACCATTTTTGCAAATTTTCCTTTTGTAGCTCTTCTCGGTTTAACACCAGTGACAAAATTGTGCACTTACGTGGGGAAGTAGCTTAAATATGGTGCCAGCTGTGGCATACGACTGCCGCGGGCAGTTAGAAATATTTCTACTGATACCTCTGAGAGAGAAAAATCATCACTCAATCGAACCATTAAAGCTACAGAGAGACAAAAATCAATCATTCTAAAAGAGCAAAGAAAAATATCATGTATCATAAATAAACACTGGAAGCTATATATTAATGATAGGTACATATTTATTTCCTAGACTTACAGTGCAGCATGTCTCCAAAGAGTGTGCTTTTAACATGTGTACATACATATAATGAGTATGATGAGCAAGCGTTAAGCAATAACAAACATTCTAATACCCAGGCACAAAATAACTATTAAATAGAATTTTATATTTTAAATCCTTTTGCAGCTGAGAATAACAAACTTGGAGGCATACAAAGTTGGTGCTTAAATGCATATCATTATAGCACACTGTGTGTGACTCCGCATTTTAATAAGATCACTGAAGACTCAGAAATGTTTTACAAATTGGCTTCAGCCTACAAATCTTTAAAATTTATGGTCATATTTTCTTTACTCTATGTACCTAGGTACTGTTTCAACTTTTTAGGTGTTTGCCTCTGTTGTTCTCCAGAGGTTACAGATTTCAGAGTTTTGCAAAATTAGACTTAAAACTAAACTTCCATTACTATCACCTTGTAAATCAGAACCAAACTTTCAAAAAATAGTTTAGAACTCAAAAGTACTGAGGTATTCCAAATCTGTACTTCCACAATATCTAATTTCAATGATACCCCATTCTCCATTTTCATCTTTGCATTGGATAAAATGATATATTAATTCTCCAAGTTATTTTCCTATAATTTAACAATGTCAAAAATGCAAAAAAAAAAAAACCAAAACAGAACCACCACCAATGTCAAGGAACACAGGAAATACATACATGCAAACAACATATATACATACATACTCAAATTTGTGGATGGTATAAAGTTTCGGCAAGTTTTTTTTTTCCCCTTTATCTCAAAACCCAGGTTTGGTTTCCTGGCTATCAGCTATTAATATTAAATAAACAAGCAACATCAGTAAAAACAGAATAGAAGAATATCTTCAGCTAGAATTGACTTTCCTTCCTATTTCTCAGAATTATCCATAAAGGTGCATCAACCATGCTCAAAATAACCATAACATTGGAATCACCTGCTCTTACAATGACAGACTAGGTTCTATAATAGGAATTAATATCATACATGATAAAATCTGCTCTCAAAAGTACTTCTATGGGGACTTCCCTGGTAGTCTAGTGAATAAGAATCTGCCATGCAGTGCAGGGGATGCAGGTTCGATCTCTGGTCAGGGAACTAAAATCCCCCAGGCTGTGGGGCAACTACTGAGCACAGGCACCACAACAATAGATCCTGCACGATGCAACGGAGATCGCATGCGGCACAACTAAGACCTGATGCAGCCAAATAAACAAATGAATAAACAATAATACTAAAGCACTTCCGCGGGCAAGTTGCACCCTCCCTCCTACCCTTGTGATCTTCACATGAAGCTGAAAAAGAAAAAGGACTTGAGGAAGCAGAGGTACAAGATCATTCTATGTGAATTTTACTGCTGTAAAATATATACTTTATTAGTGACCTTTCACAGGTTCTGAAGAGAATGCTCATTCCTTATTTACAGAGAAGTGGGTTGTTGTGAAAAAGCTGGCTTAAAGCTCAACATTCAGAAAAAGAAGATCATGGCATCTGGTCCCATCACTTCATGGGAAATAGATGGGGAAACAATGGAAACAGTGTCAGACTTTATTTTGGGGGGCTCCAAAATCACTGCAGATGGTGACTGCAGCCATGAAACTAAAAGACACTTACTCCTTGGAAGAAAAGTTATGACCAACCTAGATAGCATATTGAAAAGCAGAGACATTACTTTGCCGACTAAGGTCCATCTGGTCAAGGCTATGGTTTTTCCTGTGGTCATGTATGGATGTGAGAGTTGGACTGTGAAGAAGGCTGAGTACCGAAGAATTGATGCTTTTGAACTGTGGTGTTGGAGAAGACTCTTGAGAGTCCCTTGGACTGCAAGGAGATCCAACCAATCCATTCTGAAGGAGATCAGCCCTGGGTGTTCTTTGGAAGGAATGAGGCTAAAGCTGAAACTCCAGTACTTTGGCCACCTCATGAGAGGAGTTGACTCACTGGAAAAGACTCTGATGCTGGGAGGGATTGGGAGCAGGAAGAGAAGGGGATGACAGAGGATGAGATGGCTGGATGGCATCACAGACTAGATGGGCGTGAGTCTGAGTGAACTCCAGGAGTTGGTGATGAACAGGGAGGCCTGGCGTGCTGCGATTCATGGGGTCGCAAGGAGTCGGACACGACTGAGAGACTGAACTGAACTGATGTTGTTGTTTAGTTGCTAAGTCGTGTCTGCCTCTTTCGAGACTCCATGGACTGTAGCCTACCAGGCTCCTCTGTGCATGGGATTTCCCAGCCAAAATTACTGGGATGGGTTGCTGTTTCCTTCTCCAGGGGATCTTCCCAACCCAGGGATCAAACCGGAGTTTCCTCCGTGGGCAGGCAGATTCTTTACCATTTGAGTCACCAGGGAAGCCCATGGAGAAATAGAAGGCACATTAAACTGAAAAGCCTCTCCCCTAAAGAATATTCTCTTGGTTTCAATAAGCTTACAACAAAAGTAATAGTGAAATACTCCCACTACATTTAGAAACCTCTTAAAAGAAAGTCATACTAAACTTAAGTGAATGTGGACTTCCCTAGTGATCAAGTGATTAAGACTCTGCACTGCCAATGCAGGGATCATGGGTTTGATCCCAACCCTGTTCAGGGAAGATCCCACGTGTCATCTGGCAGAAAAAAAACTTAAGTGACTGTGTCCATAATTTTCAATAATTAGAAACAGTTACATCTCCTTAGGAGCAATGGAAATGCATCAGTCAAACTTGAGGGAACATCACTGCTATGGTTAGTATTGCGTACTCTTTATAATTAGTGTTAAGCAGTCTTACAGATTGCTATCACTCTGCATTTTCTATAAAATATGGTTAATTGGGGCTTCCCTCATAGCTCAGTTGGTAAAGAATCTGCCTGCAGTGCAGGAGACCCAGGTTGGATCCTTGGGTCAGGAAGTTCCCCTGGAGAAGGAAATGGCTACCCACTTCAGCATTCTTGCCTGGAAAATCCCATGGATAGAGGAGCCTGGTGGGCTGCAGTCCATGGGGTTGCAAATAGTCGGGCACAACTGAGGGACTAACATTTCACTTCATAGTTAATTGGTGACAATCTTTCTTCCAAACGGTACATAAGATTTATCATCTGGGTATTCCTCTGATCTCCACTTACAATACACCAGCCTTTGCCATCACTGTTGCCTGTCTCAGAATCTCATATTTCATGAGGGAAGCATGGATGCAACAGACACTAAAACGTTCATCTTCTCATCACTAAACATGCCAATCTCTCTGCATCTGTACCTGCATTCTTTCTATTTCTGCTCTGGAAGACACATCCTGGCCCTGCTCAGATGGAGGCTCTGATCGCCAGCTGATTGGCTCTCTTCATTTTAGTCTTAGTTCTCCACCCAACTTCCCTGGTGGCTTAGACGGTAAAGCGTCTGCCTACAATCTGGGAGACCCAGGTTCAATCCCTGAGTTGGGAAGATACCCTGGAGAAGGAAATGGCAACCCCCTCCAGTATTCTTGCCTGGAAAATCCCATGGATGGAGGAGCCTGGTGGGCTACAGTCCATGGGGTCACAAAGAGTCGGACACGACTGAGCGACTTCACTTTCTTTCANTTAAAAAAAAAAAAAAGATTCCTGTGACAGTGCACTCTTCTGGTTTTCCACTGAGCTCATTACTTAATTAAATGTCACTCTGTGACACACCTACACCAAAGGGTCTTTCCTGGATTCTTTTCTTCTGCAAGACCTCTGGAAGACAGGCTACCCCAGCCTTGGTCTTGAGCTGTGTTCTTTCTTCCTTTATTCTCTCTCTGGAGATGATGCCAGTCAGTCCTGCCATATTAGTTAGTATTTATCCACTGAAGAGCCAGCTGATTGGAAAAGACCTTGATGCTGGCAAAGACTGGAGGCAAAAGGAGAGGAGGTAACAGAGAATAAGATGGTTAGATAGCATCTCCAGCTTAATGGACATCAATCTGAGCAAATCCTGGGAGATAGTGAAGGACATGGAAGCCTGGCGTGCTGCAGTCCATGGGGTCACAAAGAACTGGATATGATTTAGTGAGTGAACAGCAACATCCATTGAAGACCGCTAAATTTATAACTTTTTTTCAAACTTCTTTCCTTCAACTCCAGACAAAGCCCAATAGCATCTCTAATATCACTACATAAGAACATCTGGCTTCTTTGCACAAAACTGTTCTTTTCACTGACCCCCATTTCCTATTGTACTCTACAAGCTTCCTCACTGATGAAGTTAAAAATTGAGGACTAATCTCTTCCCTTATCTCCAGATAAGGGAACCATATCCACTGGATTTGCTTTCCAAGTATGTTTTAAATTGTTCCTCTCTCTATCTCTACTACCACCACCTTAGTCTAAGT
The DNA here is from genome assembly GCA_006410635.1 of Cephalophus harveyi. Classification (NCBI taxonomy): domain Eukaryota; kingdom Metazoa; phylum Chordata; class Mammalia; order Artiodactyla; family Bovidae; genus Cephalophus; species Cephalophus harveyi. The sequence goes on along the minus strand of SJYT01050936.1, from coordinate 146,299 downwards.
CACATTCATGTTGCTTCCACCAACTGCCAAGTCCTTCTAAAGAGCTTCTTGCCACTCCACCCATTTCCCCTTTAAAATCTATTTTTCCATCAGCCTGTGATTTAAAAAAAAAAAAATCATCAGATCAGCTCACTGAGCTACTTAAACTTTTCAGCGCCTTTCCAGTGCTCTTTGAATGACAACATCCTTTCCATGGCTTCCCAAACACGTCCCAGATTACTTCTCTCACTTTATGTCCTACTAGTCACCATATCACTTACTGTGGTTGAGCAAAAACTGGTCTTCCTTCTGCTTCTCAAACACACCCAGCTTGTTACTACATGGGGTAGCTGAATTTTCTCACCCTTTCACCCTAAAATATCTGCCAGATGTTCACATAATGCCTCCTTCTTCCTATTCAGTTTCCAACCCCCCTGTCACCTTGTGAAAAAAGCTTTCTGTGTCTCTCCTCTCAAATGCTGCACACCCCATCACACTGAGCACTCACCCCCACACTGCCCTTTTTATCTATTAATCACTAACTGAAATGATTTTGTTTAGCTTGTTACCCAGTAGTTTATTATCCTTTTCCCTTGTTGAGATGGTAAGCTTCCTGAGAAGGCAGGGAGCTTTTCTGCCACGTTCAGAACTATACTCCAGCACATTAGCAGAGTATCTGGCATATAGTAAGTACAAAAAACAAAATACAATTGAATGAATGATTGGATGAATAACAATGTTTTGCATAATGGATATTTAAAGTGACATGCTCTGTGCCAAGACATCCGTACAGTGTATCCAGAACCAGCTGGAATTTTGCTGTTGTCATCGTATAACAACAGCATACAGGCATTTTTGAATTGATACAAACTCGACTTTGCCACGTTGCTTCTCTGGTAGTTCCCTATAATGAATCTACTGTTTTTTAGGAACTGTTTCAGTGATGACGAGAGCCATAGGGTTGTACTGTCCCAAAAGAAGTGTGATTTATTTGTATTTTGATTTATATGAACTTAATCAAATCACTCTTATATAATAGGCTTCTGAAACCTGTTCCTTTTCCAATATTCTCCATCTTAGTAAATGACACCACCATTCACTTAGCCGCTCAAGCAGGAAATGTAGAAAATATTCTTAATCCTTCCTCTTATTCCTCTTATTCACTCCACCACCACCTGATCCATCACCAAGTTCTGTTCAGTCTACTTTTAAATATAATTTGAAAATATATGCTTTCTTCATATCTATTACCATCCTGTCTAAGTCATCATTTTATTTTCCTTGAACCATTAGCAACTGCCAGGAGCCACCACGGGAGATCCCACCCATGACAAAGTTCATGTGGAAGAGAACTGTTAAGCAAGGCTTCAGGACTCAAGGGGCTCCCTAGGCTTTCTCGAGCATCTACCCCAGAATCAGAATTTGCCTGTTTTACTGTTTCATGACTTTCACTAACTCCTCTGATATTAACAGGGGGCTAACCCTGACCACCTTTCTCTGGAGAAAATCAACTTAGGGCTATAGCTAATAAGTCTCCTGGACATGAGAGGAATATTTCAAGTCAACCCCCCTCTGTTAGCATTCTAGCTTGCTCGGCAGGTATATCCAGACTCTTACAGCTACGTATGTGATTATTTACAGCCTCCCAACTGTGAGAGGCACGGAAAGCCTAAAGCATAGAGCCTTTCAAAGGGTTAAATGTTACTAGAGTAGTGCTAGTGCTGGTGTAGGATTTCATTATTGGGCCAAGGCTTGCTGCTAAGTTCCCGTATCTCTTATCCACTGTGCACCTAGGAATGCATTAGTTAACATTAATGCATAGTGAGAATGTAAGAAAAACAAGTGTAGCCTTGAATTTAACCATATCAGACTTTTGAGCTAATTGGTTCTTTCTTGTAACTCATTGCACCTTTGCTCTGTGAAAAACATAACTCTGTTTGGCATTTTCTGAGGATGACATAGATTAAAAATATAAAGAAAAAACACTTTGAGGGAAAATAAGTTTTCTGATTGAGCAGCCTTTATCAAAAGAGGGTCATAAAATGTTCACAGGCCTCCAAGGCCAAGATACTGTACACATCATTTGTGGGAAAGGTATGCAGAAAAAATCCTGGTTTCGATAAGGGCAAAACTGCTGGAATGTTTGGGCTGACTCTGTATGACCTTGCATCTTTCATTTCCCTCTATGTATAAGGCAAGGTATAAAAGTACCTTTTGAAAAATAAAGCTTTTGGGCCTCGCTTACCGAAGAAGCTTGGTTACCCCGTGTTTTTTCTTCTCTCCTCTACTTTCTTATCTACAACATTCTTATCTATCTCTTTCTCTCTAAATCAATTGCAACTGCCGACGCCGTTTCTCCTTCGGGTTTCCCTGGATCCTGCGGGGGCTGGACCCCGGCAAGCAATGCCCTGACTTTCATTCATATTCCTACAAAACCCATTCTCCATACAGTAATAGCAGTCGCCCCACTGACACTCTTAGTTACTTCAGTAACTGGAGCTTTTTCCCAATTGGAGGCCTCTGCCCATGATGCTTTATCTGTCTAGAGAGCACTTCCCCTCCATTTTATTTTGGCTTTATCCTTCTTCAGGTATTAGTTATATTATAGTGGATGCTCTAGTGTGCTGCTTTTAGGACTGAGGTTTTTGCCTGTGTTGGTGGGAATGAATGGGTTTCTAACCAGACATTATTCTCATTTCAGAAGAGCAATCTTGCCCGAGATGATCTCTCTTGAGATCATCCCCATACCCAATGCCTGGGAAGGTATTTGGTGGTGGTGGATACTGCAGAAAGGCCAAGCCAGCCCCAATCGCTTCAAAGCAGGGACAACTCAGAAGAACCTCCTCAGCTCCAGAGCCCTCCATTGGAAAGGCTAAGCCTCCACTGCAACTGCATCACAGTTCAGCCTCTGCCCATGGTTCTGCTTCCCTTAACCTCCATCATGTCATCTTCAAATCAACCTCTTGACCTCAAACTCTTGACCTCAAATCTCAAGAGTTCATTTCCCAGGACTCCAGTCTATGACAATATCTACTCAAAATGCTCTTCTCTAGGAACTTCCTAGAGAGCCAGGACTTCCCTGATGGTCCAGTGGTTAAGGATCTGCTTTCCAAGGGATGTGAGTTCAATATCTGATTGAGGAACTAAGATATAATGTGCCATGTAGCAATTAAGCCAAGGTGCCACAACTAGAGAAGCCCACACACCACAACAAAGAGCCAGTGCAGTAAAAAATAAATAAAAAAGTTCTTCTCTAACACTTGTAACCATTTCCCGTTCCCTCTAGTAAAATACCCCATTTTCCTCTAGCTCCACCCTGTCATTATTTTCCCTCATAAACCCTAATTCACAAATTTGAAATTCTGCCCAAAGGGGCAAGAACCACCTCTATTACAGTGCTTGCTATATGTGGTGAGAATCCCATGGACAGAGGAGCCTGGTGGGCTGCTGTCCATGGGGTCACACAGAGTCGGACACAACTGAAGCGACTTAGCATACATGTATGAATTCACAAACCACACCTTTTTTCACGGTAGACATCAGTAAACCACTCTGTGTTGGTTTCATCTCTGATCTCCAGATTCTTTGAGAATGCCAAGGGACCACTGACACTCTTGAGCAAGAGGGTGATCACAGCTGTGGCATTTCAAACACAAGTACTGGGTTGGCCAAAAAGTTCATTTGGGTTTTGAAAATGAAAAAAATCTTATGGAATAAACCTGGATAAACTTTTTGGCCAACCAAAAGAACATAACAAATTTGGGCTTGACTGTTGCAAAGTAGTCAGCTTAATAAAGATATTTTCTTCCCATTTTCATAAGTTGTACAAATATTTAAGACAATTAAAGACTAAAAGTTGCATATGAAAATGCCTCCAACAAAAAAAGAATATATTTAATTTTTCAGAATGCTTCATGGCTGTGGGCCATAAACACATAGATTCTTTGTATTACATTTTAGATCCAGAGGTTCATGCTTCTTTGGATTAGAACATATATAGTAGTATCTACAGAGAAAAAAAAATCTGGAATCCAATTTTGTCAAAACTCAAGCTCCCAAGACACAGGTGAATTTTGTCTCTTACATTTCTGAATTTAGACCATACAATCCTAAGCAGAGGGGAAAATATTTCCATTTCAGCTTATTAAAAAGATAGGGAAAAAAAAAAAGAATCTCCCACTCACCAGAGAAATGAAATAAAAATACTTAGTGTATGTCTTCTCAGATTTCAGTTACCAAGGTAATATTCTTGCTGAGCAGAGTGACTTTATTCCTGACCCTGATCTAAGCCTTAAACGTAGCCCACAGCTATTGGTGAATCACATTTGAAAAGTTTTCCAAGGTAATTATTATGAAAAGTCCATTTTAGGAGTCATCCTAAAGAACAAAAATATCATATTAGGATAATAATGACTTTTTTTTCCTTCTTTAGAGAATTTCACAGAGTAAAGGTCTTTGGGTCTACTTTTTTATAATTATCATGTAATCACTGGAACTATGAATAGCATTGTCTATTTAAGTATCTCAAATGCCTTATCCTCATTAACTTTAATCAACTGAAATTTTTAGGCCTTGACTCTGAACTTGAAATATGTTTCCAACATCTGTAAGTGAATAAATGTCTGTGAGTGCCCGTGTGTAAATGGTTTAAGTAGATTTTCTGTGAGTCACACATATCTTGAAAATAAAATGGAAACTGGTGATTTCACTTGTGGTAACTTCTAAATAATGATGACAATTTAAGCAAGTAAACTCAAACTCTTAAAAAATTAGAAAGCACTAACATTTGAATAAACATAAGCTGTTGTCAAATAAAAAGAATGAAATTCAAAATATGAGAATCACAAAGGGCTGATAATTTCTTGCCTAACAAAACTTATTCGTAAGAAACTATTATTTTTTTTCCAGTTTTCCCTTTAGAAACAATATAGTTCAAAGAATTCTAGAATTAATCCTAAAATTAGTGCTTTCAGTTTTGTAATGCTTTCCAGTTGCCAAGAAAAAGAATTATTTAACAATTAGTTTTCACAAAATCCAATTAATCAATTGCTCATGAAAAAGAATAAATAAACTTCACACATGCCAGGAAAAGATATAGAGTTAAATGAAAATCTGAAGTGATCACTTCATTTAACACTATATTAATTTCTAACATTTTACTGCTGAAAGTATATTTTTAAAAAACTACTTATAATGTTGACATACATGCAAAACACAAAAAGGAAAAAGTACATCCCTTGCCCCCAGTTAAGTAAGGCTCATACATAGGACGAACCCTGGATCAAAAATACTTCATGGCTGTGGGGCAGAAACACAGAGGTTCTTTGCAATAGATTTTATATCCAGTGGTTCATGCTTCTTTGGATTAGAACATATGTAGTAGTATCTACAAAGAAAGAAATCTGGAAGATTGTACGCTAAAATTTTAATAGTGATTATTACCACAGACCTGAACTTTCTACTGTATCACCAAATAATTTATATTTTTATAATAGACATTTTTGCAAGCAGGAAAATAATAAAGAAATGTTTTTGTTTTGTTTTATTTTTTATCAAAATGGGTAATCAGAACTGGGCAATCTGGGGAAATGTATCTCTTAGTATGTGGTGTAAAGTGAAAATTTCTATTCAGGATTTCTTTTTTTTTTTTTTTTAATACAAAGAGTATGTGTGTGATTTTACAGTATCTGAATTAAAGTTTCATTAAGATCTCATTTTCATGAAAGATACATTCATCTGAAGAAAAACCTGCCAACCAAAAGGAAAATCCTTAAATCACAAGATATCACTGCCAAAGTCAAAGAGCATATGTGTAGTGTGTATTCTCTAGCCAAGCTGAAACTAATCCAAGTTGTGTTCTTTGTCATATCATGGGGGAAAAAATCCAGAAAACTTGAAATGTAAAGATGTTCTCTAATTTTCCTATTTCTTCTGGCATAAAATCAGAGGTGCCCTGCCAATCCTCTCCTTTATCAGCAGCAGTAGCAATAAACCTAGTTACAAAATTGGTAAATTAGGGGTGACTATTACCATCTTAAGAGTCAACACTTATAAAAAGAATGTTCTGTAGGGTTCAAATCTTAGAAAGATGAGCATTTCCCTTAAAGGCATAATTTGTTTGACTAAGACTGTAATTAGTTACAACTTTTTAGGAAGATATACTTTATATGATGCAAAGTACACTTATAAAACACATATTCAGAGTTGGAAAATATATTTCGGCTGTTTTCTTTTGATATTAGATGTAACAAGAAAAGGTGGCTCAGTGGTAAGGAATCCACCTGCCTGTTCAGGAGTCATAAGAGATCCAAGTTTGACCCCTGGTTTGGGAAGATCTCCTGGAAGAGGAAATGGCAACCCATTCCAGTATTCTTACCTGGGAAATCCCATGGACAGAGGAGCCTGGCGAGCTACAGTCTATGAAGTCACAAAAGAGTCAGACATGACTGAGAGACTGAGCATGCACGCATGTTACAAAGGAAATTACAATAAAAGCCTCCATTATCAGTAGTAATGGTGGAGATAGCTTGAAAACATGTGAAATATTCATTCAGTTATTCACTCATTCATTTAACAAATATTAATTCATTATTACCCTATATATTCTAGGCACTGCAGTGGACAACAAGCAGAAAAAAACCTACAAGGACCTCAGATGAGCAGATGTAAGTCAAGCTTTACAGAAGGACTGGAACGACCATATGACCCAACAATCTAATTCCTGGGCATATACCTGGAGAAAAGTATATTCAAAAAGGTACATACACCCCATGTTCACTGCAGCACTATTTACAATAGCCAGGTCATGGAAGCCATCTAAATGTCTATCAACAGAGGAATAAATAAAGAAGATGTGGTACATATACACAATGGAATATTAGAAAGGTATGTGCCATTTGCAGAGACATGGATGGATCTAGAGACTGTAATACAGACTGAAGTAAGTCACAATGAGAAAAACAAATATCATATAATATATGTGGAGTCTAGAAAAATGGTACAGATGAACTGATTTGCAAAGCAGAAATAGAGACAGATGTAGAGAACAAACATATGGATATGAAGTGGGAGAAGAGAGGGGGTGAATTAGGGGATTGGGATTGACACATACATACTACTATGCATAAAATAGTGGCTCAGTGGTAAAAAATTCACATATACTGCAGGAGACCTAGGTATAAAACAGATAACTAATGAGAACCTCCTGTCCAGCAGAGGAAACTGTGCTCAGTACTCTGTGGTGACTCAAATGGGAAGGAAATCCAAAAAAGAGGCAATATATGTATTATATATAATTGACTCATTTTACTGTAGAGCAGAAGTTAACGCAATATTGTAAAGCAATTATACTCTAATAAAGATTAAAAATAAAAAAAGAATGAATGATGATTCACCAAGTAGGAAAAGGGGTATTGCAGCAGTTGTTCAAGATGCCCAAAGGTAAGGAATCACGAAGTATCAACCCTTATACAAGGAACTGTACATAGGTTAAACCTAAATATGCTATGAATAGAATTTGCTATTTTGTAGCTCAAAAATGATAGAATATCCATAACTTCAAAAGGCTCATATTCCTGGCTGGAAATGACTCAAGTGGAGTGTGTCCTATGAGGAAAAAGGCAGAAGTAGGAGCTGGAGGTGTAGGTAGTAACTATAATGTTGAGCCTTGTCCTATGAATTTGGACTGAATTGTCAACATCGGTGCTTCTCAGACCCTAGTGTTAGTTGTCCAGTCATGTCCGACTCGTTGCAACCCATGTACTGCAGCCCACCAGGCTCTCTGTCCATGGAGTTCTCCAGGCAAGAATACGGGAGTGCATTGCCATTTCCTTCCCCAGAGGATCTTCCCTGACCCAGGAATTGAACCCTGGTCTCCTGCATTGCAGGCGGATTGGATTCTTTACTGACTGAGCCACCAGGGAAGCCCATGGATGGGACAACTCTATATTCTTAACAAGCTCTTCCTTGTGGAAGTATACAAGGAGGCCTTCAATTAGAATTAAAAAAAAAAAAAATGCCCCAAATGACAGTAACAGACTAGTGTCTTTGATGGTACCAGTAACTGACTGCCTGCAGTTCAATTTCATGATTCTCTGCTACAGTTAAATCTTGGCCCATAAAGTGAATATAGCAATTTATACTTTAAAACTGGCCTAGTGATCTATTCCAAGGAAGCTGCTACTAATTATAGCTCGATGTTCTTGGAAAGAAAATATGACATAAGCATAAATTTACCTAGGAAAAAAACAAATGCACAGATGTTTCTGTAGCCTGCATTTAGTGCTGCTGAGTGTGTTCTCAGCAAAGATGAATGCTCCTCAGAGGCACATAAAGTATCTTTATATTATGTGTACTGTACACTGAGTTTAGGTTGCCTAAACTCAGTTACTCAACAGATATTATAAATATGCCAAATGAGGAAACTTTATGTTACTGAATTTTCTAACTTTGGTTGAACATTCATAACATTAAAACAATACCATCATGCTTCTACAAACTGAACTTAAATATCTTCTTCCATGAAGTTCCAGAACACGACCATGTCCAGGAAAGACCTAGAGCGAGGCAGGTGTGGATGAACACTTGTTACCACATGAGCCTGGTGGTTGGGGTCAATCAAGTTGGACAAAGGATTAACAAGCCTCTTAATCGAAGCGGTAGGTACCGAGAGGTAGTGCCAAGGTGAAGGTTGATAATTTTGGCTTTTCAGTATTCTGGATTTTTTAATACATAGGTATAAAATTGGAAATTTAGATTGATTGTCCAAGTTCTAGGTTTTATACACTGCCATTGATGAAGTAAAGCTGGGAAGAAAAATGTAGTAGTATAGTAGTATAAAGGAATTTTGCTATCTATCATGTGTTTAATTTTTTTTAATTCAACAATGTACTTTCACCATCACAAATATCTTTAAAAATGCATAGAATTTTTACAGACTTGGGAATCACTGGCTGATAACTCTTCAAGGAAGGCCTAGCTTGTGAACTGAAAAAGAAATGGAGAACAAAGCACACCTTGGGCTAGTTTCTTGATGTTGTTAATATTGCAGTCCTGCCTAAAATGACTTTCAAGGGTGCATGACTTCTGTATGCCCAAAGATAGTGAAGTGAAAGTCATTCAGTCATGTCCAACTCTTTGCAGGCCAGAATACTGGAGTGTGTAGCCTATCCATTCTCCAGTGGATGTTCCCGACCCAGGAATTGAACCGGGGTCTCTTGCATTGCAGGCGGATTCTTTACCAACTGAACTATCAGGGAAGCCCAAAGATAGCTGCAGTGATAATCTTCATTCCACATGCTTGTCTCAACTGTGATCCTGACACTCCACCAATAAGTGTCAGGATCACCAACTGTGATCCTGACACTCCAGAGTCTAATCCCTTTCCTCTAGTATCTGGGCTGGCCTTAGTGACTTGTTTAATGAGTAGAATGTGACAGAAGTGATACTTTGAGATTTGGGGGACTGGAGTAGAGAAAGCCTTAAAGTTTCTACCTGGGTCTCCTAACATTTGCTCCTGGGAGACTCTTCCTCAGAACCCAGATGCTAGGCTGTGAGAAGGCCAAGCCCTACTGAGGGCCTGATATAGGGGCCCTGGTTGACAGCCCCAACCCACAACCAGGATTCACCCTGCCCACATTCTCCTTTCATTCTGCGAGCTTTTGAAAAGCTCTAAGGAACAGCTCTCATCTTCTAGTCAATTAAATAAGAATCTTAGAGTGAAGGGCCCATGCAACAGTGTTTATAAAATGATATCCAGGTGATTGTAATCTGCAGCCAGGATGGAAAGCCACGGACTAATAGCATGGCACAACCCTAAAAGGAAAATAAGCAACCTCTGAAAAGGTATATAATACTCAAGCAGATATTAGGAAATTGTACACATAATTACCCTATTCCTGAATTAAATAATCTAGAAGATAGGATTTAGGTAGCATTCATGTCATGTATTTTTTGTTTGCTTTGCTCGTCTAATTAATACACCTATTATATGCAATATTGCAACTATAAATATAATAGGAGAACTCCAAGAATGATATCATTTCTTCCAGCAGACTGCTCATCAGTGAATAATCTAGTGGGGAGAAATGCTTGTGAATAAATATTCATAACATTACACAAAAAATACAGTAATTGAAGTAAGTAGTTCACAGCAGAAGCAATTATCTTTCAGGGAAGGTTTCAAGGGTTTGCATCCAGTATAGTTTTGCAAATGGCTTTAGTGCTCTGTGGTCACCATCTTGAAATTCTTTCTTTTAAAAACTTTTATTTATTTGGCTGTGCCAGGTCTTAGTTGTGGCATGTGGGATCCAGTTCCCTGACCAAGGATCGAACCCTGGCCCTGAGCATTAAGAGTGTGGAGTCTTAGCCACTGGACCACTAGGGAAGCTCCCTCATCTTAAAATTCTTACTCACTTTATTTTTGAGTTTGTGCTTTGTAAGTGAAATTCAATGGGCTGGTGGAGTGGCACCAGAGTTTGGAACTTTAATTCACATAGTGTCCTTCATCCCCTGAAGGTTCTCAGCCTCTTTCTCCCAGACCAGCCTCTGCTCCCCTGTGGGCTGCTACTGCTCTCTGGGGTGAGGGGGTAATTGGCCAGGTTGGCCCCAGGTAGGGAGCCTGAGTATTATTGCAGAGAGGCAGGTCAGGTATACCCCAGTACTCAGGTAGCCTGCCAACTCCATGATACTCAGCAGTCCACCTGGCAAGAATCTATTACCCACCTCTTGAGCCACCTCTTGCCCACTCCTAATTCAGTATCTAGTGCTTGAGGGTGCAATCCTTTGGAAGTCACCTGGCCACTAGACTGAGGGGGAAAGACTGACTTCCTCACCTCCAGATGGGACCAGGTGCCTTTTTGGGGGGAGGGGCACTTAGCTCCACAAATTATATACCTAGACCTAGTTATCTTTGTTTCAGAAGAAGTGATGCTTATAGCAACACTGTGTGGGAAATTATTGAAGTACAGAACCAGGCAAGTCTATCTGCAGCATTTTGTTTCAATAACGTATGTGTGATGTGTTAGAGAGTAATATAAAATTGGACTAATCACTCAACCACATTTCTCAACAGAGGTGAAAAACAAAGCTGATGTGCATTAATTGGATGGCAGACAAGGGATGAGAAATTACAAGGCAGGTGGGAGAAAGATGAAAGAGAAATAACTTCTATTTGGAAACTCCCCAATTTATTTCAGGTGAGATTTTGACCTTTAACTTTTTTCAGGCTGAATAAAAAGAAATAATCTTCAGGCAAAGAATAAGTGAACAAGCTGGAATAATGGTTTTAGAAGGTCTAAAATAACCCACAAGTCATTAAAAAAAGAATCTTGTGATTTAAAAAGCTGTTATTAGAGTTGGAAATTGGCATCTAATTTCTGGTTTTAAGAATACCCATCTTATCACAAATGACCCAGTTACATAAAGATCCCCAAGATAAGCATTTACCATGATCAAAGATCAATAAGAAATTTGATATAACAACTAAAGTGAGGTTGATCTTTGATGAGAGAATGTCTTAAATATTTGAAAGTCTTTATATGACTTATTACAGGATAAAATTTTATGTTATAGAACTCTGATCATCTTTGGAAATGTTTCAAGATTTTCTGTGACTTGAAGATAACTCATTACAAGACAGTTTCACCTACCAGGGCAGTGTTAAATTAAGGTTTCAGCATACCAAAATATTTTATTAACATTGTATCACAGAAGTTGGGGATTGGATGATTTTTTTTTTTTTTTTTCCAAATTCTCTTGACAAGTTCCCACTTCTAAAATGGTTGCCATTTGTGGTATTATTTTGGAAAGGAAAATACAGTAGGAAAAAAGTTAAGAAACATAAGTTACATTTTTCTCAGTATCACAGCCAATAAACTGTCTCTAAAACAGACTGGGAGACATTCTGAAGTGCTACTAAAACAGGAGGCAGCGGAACATGAGAAGCCATACAAAGATGCTGAAACGCTCAGAAGGAAGAGAGACCATTCATTGCCCTTCTCACTCTCTCACTCTTCAATGTGAACAGCAAGTAAAGAAAGATAGATGCCTTCTGAGACACATTTCCTAATGTGTAACAGAAAACTATCAGTCCCTAAGCAAAGAGATGTTTGCCCTTGTCTTTGATTAATTGGCTTACGGATCCTGGGAGGATAACCTGTAAATTCAAGGACTGCTAAGGACCACAGAAGAGAGGATGGAGAGGTTCAGAGAATATATGATTCAGAAAAATCAAAGAGACTCAAAGATCTTCCCCTGAATCTGATAGCAAGTATCAGAATGGGAATTTGGAAAACTGAAAGAAGTTTCCAAGATATTTTCTCTATCCAGTGACACTAAGATAGCATCCTTTAACCTGCCTAATTGCTTTCCCTAAACACCAGAGCCAGAATAATAAAAGTCTTTACAAACCCTTTATCAGTGTCAACTCTTGCCATGGAAAAAATATCACAACCTCATTAAGAACAGGCCACTTCTAATCAGCTGGCATGCCTCCACCTCATTCCAAGTCTTCCTTTATTGGAAGTGTAACACTTGAGAATTTTGCATGGAGTTTCTGGTCTGCCTTAATATGTAATAACTGGATGGCTGTGGCCAAGGTGCCATGTTTTGTTAAACTAAAACCACCAGTGAATGTGATATACCACCAGATATGCAAGTAGTTTATGTGCCACTCAGTAAAACAAAACAGAACTGCCACTTGCCTTCATAAAATACATTAATAGTACAACAGTCCCATTTGAGAGATGGAAAAATGTGGAAAAAATGTATGCTATGGTCTGAATGTTTGTGTCCCATCAAAATGCACACTCGAAAACCTAATGCACCGATGATGGTTTAAGGAGGCAGGACTTCTGGGAGGCTCTGCCCTCATAAATGGGGTTAGTGTCCTTTTATAAGGGGGCTTGACAGATCTCCATAACCCCTTCTGCCACCGGAGGACACAGAAGTCAGCAGTCTGCAGGGCAGAAGAGAGAGCCTTCATCATGACCTGACCATGCTAGACCCTCACACTGGACTTCCAGCCTCCAGAACTATGAGAAACAAATATTTATCATTTACACAAGCCTAGCAACATGAATGGACTAAGACGACATATATCACAAAATTGATGAAATTGGATGTCAATGTTTCTAATTCACAGCTTCTTAACCTGTAGTCTGTGGCTAGGAGGTAATTTAAATTTTTGAATTTAATTTTAAATTTAATGAGATGAAGCAGGCTGCACAACAGCTGGTATTTCTTAACACCTCAATCAGGTCTATTACTATTTTTGTTATTTTTATTGCATCTAATCGGACCAAATCATTTAAAGGTAATGTAGAGTCAATACACACCATCTAATTGGTAATGTAGGATCAATACACATTGACCACAACAGATGAGTAACACTCTTGTGAAAATTTCTACTAGAAATTCAGCGAGGATACATAGCTTCTTCAGAAAGGCAGAGATGCAAGAGTGCCAGAATGCAGTGTCACAAACAGAACCATGAGAAGTACTTCCAACCACCGCATGGCTCTCCCACAGGGTCCCCTATTTAAAAGATGCAACCAGCTGGGCCCCTCTCAGATAAGAGATCTGAGATGATCACAGCCAAAGGTAGTATGACTGCAGGTCATGATTAATTTTGATCCTTTCTTTTTCCCATGGTACAATTGTTCTCTGTGTGCCTTACATGAAACCCTTCTCTTTTTACTTGCATATCAGGTGAAAAGGTAACATGGGGAGCTGTTGAAAGTGCATTTACTTTTACAAAAGTTCTTGAAATTTTGGACTAGTGCTCAAATGAAATCAGCTAAGTGAATCTACACTGCAGGTACAAAGGACAGATTCAGTGTTATTTTCCTGTGAGTGAAACACCAGAGGTTCAGCGCCTTTGAAATGTACTTGTAAGAAGTGTGATTGGCATCAGCTGTAAGGACAGAGTGACCAATATAGAAATAATGAGAAGGAGAGGCCTGCAGGCAGAAACACCACGAAGGGTATGATGAGTATGTGCATGACTGAAGATCAATATGTTCAGAAGATGATGGGATGGGTTTCAATGAGGGAAAAAAAAATTGATTCAGATAGCTCGAGTGCGTACAGGAAGACCCAGATGGACTGACAATCTAATACCTGCCAGCCCTGACATGCAGCAGAGACAAGGAAGGCTTCTGCCTTATACATCAGCTGCTTTCTAGTGCAGGGTAAAGGCAGGCTGTGGAGATGAATGAATAAATGGGTTATTATCTTTAGAACCAAGGACTCTGCATCTTCAAAACTGTTGTCAAACACACAAGTCAACTCTGCTAAAGTTAGTTCCTAGGGGATGGTAAATTTGTCTGTGACCTATGGCATGAGTCTATGACAATCGAGTCCTAAAAATAAAAGTTAAACTTACAACGTTTTTTATACCTTGAAAATCCAAAATAATTTATGCAAGATTCAAACTATGTCCATAGTCATACCACTGTTATACTTTCTCCTTACTATTAAAGGTCTCTGGCCTTAATGTGAAAAAGAGCTACATGTCAACTTCTACTTTGAAATCATTTGAGGAGTAAGCAATGAACATGAAGACCTGCTTGAAAGGGAGGGATTCTTGATCCAAAGTTTGCAAAAGCTGGATGTGACTAGTACTGGCCAGTGAAGTGCCCAACTATTTAAAAGGAGAGCTGGTTATTTCCTTTTTTGATTTGTTTTTTTTTTTTAATCACATTCCCTCTAACTACACATTCTATACCTTAACAGATTTTCTGCTAAAATAAATCATCAGGAGCCTTCTGTCTTTTCCTTTCCCTCTATATTAGTATTTAGAAGATCTAGACCACTAAAAATCATCAAGTAATAACATCTTGAGATTTATTTATTACCATTAATTACTTTCAAAACAAATCAACTACTTTCAAAAAGACTCTAAGTAAATTAGTTCAAATACTTCATAATTGTAATAACATATTAACATATTTACCATCTTCAAGCATGTTCTCATGATAGTGCATGATTCTACTCTAAATTTCTATTCTAAACATTTTAGGGAAGAGCTGTTTCAATTGTGCAAAATGGAAAAGTATTGGTCTCTACTGGGATGATATGAAATATTCTTAACAAATGTACATGGTCCTTCATGGAGCTTCAAGTCTGGAGGTTGGTATAGATAAGTGTACCCACAACTATTGTTGTTCACTGACCAAGTTGTTTCCGACTCTTTGCAACCCCATGAACTGCAGCACATCAAGCTTCCCTGTCCCTCACCATCTCCCAGAGTTTGTCCAAGTTAATGTGCATTGAATTGGTGATGCCGTTCAACCATCTCATCCTCTGTCACCCTCTTCTGTTTTCAGACTTTCCCAGCATCAGTCTGTTTTCCAATGAGTTGGGTCTTTTTCAGTGAGTCAGCTCTTTGCATCAAGTGGTTGAAGGATTGAAGCTTCAGCTTCAGCATCAGTCCTTCCAAGAGTATTCAGGGTTGATTTCTTTTAAGACTGACTAGTTTGATCTTTTTGCTGTCCAAGGGACTTTCAAGAATCTTCTCCAGCACCACAGTTCAAAAGCATCAATTCAAAAGCATCAAAGAAGCACTTGGCCTTCTTTATTGTCCAGCTCGCACATCCATACATGACTACTGGAGAGACCATCACCTTGACTCTACGGATCTTTGTCAACAAAGTGGTATCTTTGCTTTTTAAAACACAGTCTAGGTTTGTCATAGCTTTCCTGCCAATAAGCAATTGGCTTCTAATTTCATGGCTGCAGTCATTATCATCCACAGTGATTTAAGAGCCCAAGGAGAGGAAATACGTCACTGCTTCCACATTTCCCCTTCTACTTGCCATGAAATGATGGGACCAGATGCAACTTAAATACAGTATAAGAAATGCTGTGCTGGGGACATTCTTGTGGGCGATAATATATGGAAAGGGCACCTTAACTAGAATAGTGACTTAAAGAAGACTTCTCAGAAGTATTTTTAAAGTCAGGCTTGAACTAATTGTAGGGTAAAGAATGCAAGCTTCCAAAGTACCATTTGTGGTTTTTTGGTTTCCCAGATCTTTCATTGTACCAACACTTCACTTCCCTATTACTTGAGGAAGAACTATTCTCAAAATGTCAATGTTCTAGATTTAACCTTTCCTAGTGTCTTATTCCTCACCATCTAAGCCAGTGTCTTATTCATGGCTTTTTTGGTTTAAAGTATTAGAATTCCCTCAACCTACTCTAAGCCTATTCTAAGACTTGGGGCACTCAAGTCTATGCCCCAAATAGTAATGCTGAAGAAGCTGAAGTTGAATGGTTCTATAAAGACCTACAAGAACTTCTAGAACTAACACCCAAAAAAGATGTCCTTTTCATTTTAGGGGACTAGAAGGCAAAAGCAGGAAGTCAAGAAGTACCTGGAGTAACAGGCAAATTTGGCCTTGGAGTACAGAATGAAGCAGGGCAAAGGCTAATAGTTTTGCCAAGAGAACACACGGGTCATAGCAAACACCCTCTTCCAAAAACACAAGAGAAGACTCTACACATGGATATCACCAGCTGGTCAATACTGAAATCAGATTGATTATATTCTTTGCAGCCAAAGAGGGAGAAGCCCCATACAGTCAGCAAAAACAAGACCAGGAGCTGATTGTGGCTCAGATATGAACTCCTTATTGCCAAATTCAGACTTAAATTGAAGACAATAGGGAAAACCACTAGACCGTTCATTGGTCAATACTGAAATCAGATTGATTATATTCTTTGCAGCCAAAGAGGGAGAAGCCCCATACAGTCAGCAAAAACAAGACCAGGAGCTGATTGTGGCTCAGATATGAACTCCTTATTGCCAAATTCAGACTTAAATTGAAGACAATAGGGAAAACCACTAGACCGTTCAGGTGTGACCTAAATCAAATCCCTACGAGGTATACAGTGGAAGTGAGAAACAGATTCAAGGGATTAGATCTCATAGAGTGCCTGAAGAACTATGGATGGAGGTTCGTGACATTGTACAGGAGGCAGGGATCAAGACTGTCCCCAAGAAAAAGAAATGCAAAAAGGCAAAATGGGTGTCTGAGGACGCCTTACAAAGAGCTGAGAAAATAAGGGAAGCAAAAGGCAAAGGAGAAAAGGAAAGATACACACAATTGAATGCAGAATTCCAAAGAATGGCAAGGATAGATAAGAAAGCCTTCCTCGGAGATCAGTGCAAAGAAATAGAGGAAAACAATAGAATGAAAAAGACTAGAGATCTCTTCAAGAAAATTAGAGATACCAAGGGAACATTTTATGCAAAGAGGGGCACAATAAAGAACAGAAATGATATGGACATAACAGAAGCAGCAGATATTAAGTAGTGGTGGCAGGAATACACAGAAGATCTATACAGAAAAGATCTTCATGACTCAGATAATCACAATGGTGTGATCACTCACCTAGAGCCAGACATCCTGGAATGTGAAGTCAAGTGGGCCTTAGGAAGCATAACTACCAACAAAGCTCATGGAGGTGATGGAATTGCAGTTGAGCTATTTCAAATCCTAAAAGATGATGCTGTGAAATTGGTGCATTCAATATACCAGCAAATTTGGAAAACTCAGCAGTGGCCACAGGACTGGAAAAGGTCAGTTTTCATTCCAATCCCAAAGAAAGGCAATGCCACAGAATGCTCAAACTACCACATATTTGCACTAATCTTACATGCTAGTATGGAGAAGGCAATGGCACCCCACTCCAGTACTCTTGCCTGGAAAATCCCATGGATGGAGGAGCCTGGTAGGCTGCAGTCCATGGGGTCGCTAAGAGTCGGACATGACTGAGCAACTTCACTTTCACTTTTCACTATCATGCATTGGAGAAGGAAATGGCAACCCACTCCAGTGTTCTTGCCTGGAGAATCCCAGGGACGGGGGAGCCTGGTGGGCTGCCATCTAT
>SJYT01050936.1:74203-127871 GCA_006410635.1 Cephalophus harveyi | reverse complement strand
AGAGTGAAAAAGTTAGCTTAAAGCTCAACATTCAGAAAAATAAGATCATGGCATCTGGTCCCATCGCTTCATGGCAAATAGTTGGGGAAATAGTGAGAGATTTTATTTTGGGTGGGCTGCTAAATCACTACAAATGGTGACTGCAGCCATAAATTTAAAAGATGCTTGCTCCTTGGAAGAAAAGGTATGACCAACCAAGACAGCATATTAAAAAGCAGAGACATTACTTTGCCAACAAAGGTCTGTCTTGTCAAAGCTATGGTTTTTCCAGTAGTTGTGTATGGATGTGAGATATGGACTATAAAGAAAGCTGAGCACCCAAGAATTGATGCCTTCGAAGTGTGGTTTTGGAGAAGACTCTTGAGAGTCCCTTGGACTCCAAGGAGATCCAACCAATCCATCCTAAAGGAAATCAGTCTTGAATATTCATTGGAAAACTGATGCTTAAGCTGAAACTCCAATACTTTGGCCACCTGATTCGAAGAACTGACTCATTGAAAAAAACCCTGAAGCTGGGGAAGATTGAAGGCAGGAGGAGAAGGGGATGACAGAAGTTGAGATGGTTAGATGGCAACACAGACTCCAGGGACATGAGTTTGAGTAAACGCTGGGAGTTGGTGATGGACAGGGAGGCCTGACATGCTGCAGTCCATGGGGTCGCAAAGAGTCGGAGACGACTGAGAGACTGATCTGAACTGATTGTAAGCCAGGAAGAGAATGTGTGGGAAAGGTAACAATTAAACACAGAAAACCAGAGGAAGAGGGAAAACTTAAGATGTTCAAAGTAGAGAAAAGAAAGCCAACAGGAATATAGTGTTAGCATTTTTCTCCCTGACTCTCTGCTCCCCACCTCTCTTTCTCATCACTGGACTGATTCTCACTGCTGTGATGTACATATACATAGTTAAATAAATAATACATTCAGAAACTATGTTTAAGTGTCCACATTTCTGATCATCCACAGAAATAAATGACACATTTCTCCAGCTCCCTGAGGAATTTCGAGTAAAAGAGATTATGATTGACCTAGGTTGAGTCAGGTGCCCATTCCTTCTCTCTGAAAATATGTTTCAGCCAATAGGGTGAGGTCACAGAGCAGACAGGGTGTCCTGGGCTCACCCTAAAGGCAAACGAGCACTTCTGAAAGATGCTGTCAATTGGCACATACTTCAAATGTGTCTATTACAACTACCTCGTCAGGAACATCACTCTGTTCTTCCATGGCCTTTTTCTATCCTGTAACCATTTCAAGATGAACAAATCTAGGAACTTCTCTTCTAACCTTTAATGAGCATTCCATCTCTACCTCAAATTCCATTGCTGACTCTTTTGAACAAGTTCTCTTTATCTTGCCCTCACATTCTCTATCAAACAATTCTCATGTTGGAAAAACAAAACAAAGCTGTATTTGTTATCACAGAATACTTTTTTTCTTATCCTAAAACTACCCCCCTCCCTGCTTGGCCAGGCACTGTATTATGATGGTTCTGCTTTCCCTCCTTCCTCTACTCCCTCATCTTTTTCCTACTGCTCTAATATAGGCATGACTTAAAGCCTGGTCCTTGGCCCCATGTTCTTTTCCCTTGGGGGAAAAAAAGCCATCTGATCCAATGTTTTTAATTACCTAAATCTATGTATCTCAGCCCATGATTCCATCATCCTCCTGGTCCCTGGGCTTGAAATCATTACCTTTATCTCATTCGTTCCTCCAAGCCTGTCATTCACTAGCCCTGCTGATCCTTTCTCTGAAATGGCTTTTAGATGTTTTTCAATCCACATCAAGCACCTCCGTATAGATTTCTCATTATTGCACACCTGGATAACTGAAAGAGTCATCTTTCTGGTCTTTATGCTTTCATTTCTGTTATGATAGCTCTCAAAATAACTCTCTTAGCCAGTGTTACGGGCTTCCCTGGTGGCTCAGACAGTAAAAGCCTATAATGCAGGAGACCTGGGTTCGATTCCTGGGTCGGGAAGATCCCCTGGAGAAGGAAATGGCAATCCACTCCAGCACTCTTGCCTGGAAAATCCCATGGACAGAGGAGCCTGATAGGCTACAGTCTATGGGGTAGCAAAGAGTCCGACACGACTGAGCCAGTGTTATATCTACCTGTTTCTTTGGCTCAAGAATCCAAAACAACTTAATGTATATCAAAATAAAGCCAAACTCTAAAGAAAGCCTTGAAGCTATGTATTAACTGTGTCACTACATCATTTGATCTGCCCCAAACTGATCTCTCCTACCCCAGCAAGATCAGCTTCCAAGTGTGTCTATCAATACACACCCTGTACTTTCCCATGCCTGCTGCTTAGAGGCTAACTCTGTCTAATCATAACATCTTTTAAACTTCCTTCATCAATACAGATCCTTATTTTTTTTCCAAGGACTACCTTATTTTACCCTACCCTGATCATTTCCTAAGCAACCCCCTACATAATGTTCCTCATACCGTGTTGTTCACATACTCTTGTGCAGACATGCTTAAATGTTTTTGTGCTTACTTGCTAAGCTGTATTCGACTTTTGCAACCTCATGAACTGTAGCCCACCAGATTCCTCTGTTCATGGGATTTTCCAGGCAATAAAGCTGTAGTGGTTTAAATTTCCTTCTCCAGGGGATCTTCCCAACCCAGGGATCAAACCTGCGTCTCCCATGTCCCCTGCATTGCGGGTAGATTCTTTAGCTGCTGAGCCATCTTCTTCCTCAGTTAGACTGAAAAACCTTAAGTAAAAAGGGCATGATGCTTTGCATAGAGTCAGACATGAGATAGACAAGTGGTTGTAAATAGACAGCCTGTAGACTTAAATGGTCCTACTGAGATCCCATATATGGTATAGTTTTTAAAAGCTATAATTAGTTTCAAACATTTAAACATCAAGATATTTTACCTGAAACATCACTTTGAGGCTTATTTTAAAATGGAAATACATTCCACGTTGGACAGAATAATTGCCACCTTACCAATTTGCTATTGTTTAGTCACTCAGTAACGTCTAACTCTTTTGTGACCCCACGGACTATAGCCTGCCAGGCTTCTCTGTCTGTGGGATTTTCCCAGGCAAGAATACTGGAATGGGTTGCCATTATCTCCTCCAGGGGATTTTCCAAGCCCAGTCTTCTGCAGTGACAGATTCTTCACCAGTAGCCACCAGGGAAGCCCCAACCCCACAAATATCCATGCCCTGATCTCCAGTACCTATGAATATATTATATAGAAAGCAAGAATCAAGGTTCCATATGGAATTAAGGTTGCTAATAAATGGATGTTAAAGTAGATTATCTTGGATTATCCAGGTGGACCCAACATAAGCATACGTGTCCTTCAAATATGGGAAAAGAAAGAAAAAGAATCAGGGTCAGCGTGGTATAGGGTGAGAAAGGCTTGACTGGCCACTGGTGACTTTGAGGATGGAAGACAGCCAGGAGCCAAGAAATGCAGGCAGCGTACATCAGATAGAAAAGGCAAGGAAAAAACTTTCCCCTAGAGCCTCCATAACACTGCCAACACCTTGACTTTAGCTCAGTGAGACCCATTTCAGACTTCTCATCTCTAGAACTGTAAGAAAATAAATTTGTGGTCAACTCACCAAGTTTGTGGCAATTTGTTACAGCAGCAATAGGGAACTGATACATATGCACACACGAGACCCCTGCTGCTACACGGGAAGAGTTCCAATTCTCCATAATTATTTCTTCTTCCTACTGTTGATATCACAAGCATTTGATTTCATGATACCTAAAACAGCCATTCAATGACTAGATGACCAAAAGAGATACTTATATTATTAGATCTAATATTAAAGGCAAAGGTTGTAATTTTTAAAAATAAAAGGTGATGGGAAAATGTGTTCACAATTGAATAAAATTTGCAGAATATTATATCTTCAAAACATAGCCCATAAAATTGTAAGTCTAAGGTATGGGTGTAGCTTTATGTGATAATATTATTGCTGAGTAGAAATATTTTGATGGACTACAGCAGGATTTCATTAGGGCTGGATAATTTTATTAAAGCACAATGTACAAGCATTATATGCTAGAGCAAATTTCAGAGAGAATTTCCAAGGCATCATAAACTTGAAACTGAAAGGAAAGTTGAGCATCACCACAGTTATCCACAGACAATTGAGCTAATTAAGCATGTGTTCCTCATCCTGTTATTTAAGAACATCTGATAGCAAGTGTTCTGCAAAATGAACAACTCCATATGTCAAATACTATCCATTTCTCTGTTCTTTACAAGTCTGAAAGATATTACACAGTACTCTTTCCCAGACCGAATTCAGATGTTTAAAGCTTTTTATGATCATAGAATTGCTTTGTTTTATAGAGTAGTGTGAAAGTCTTAGAGAATATTTTCTGTTGTGATTGGTGAATGATTATTTCAGAATTATTGCAACTTGAAAACAGGTAAAAGAAATCTAGGCTGCAATGATTTTAAAACAAAATGGACTCAAAGATGTATGATAGAAAACTAGTAAGTCTCTGCTTTTACAAGCTGGATTTAACTGTGGTATCGTGACCCTAGAAAAAGCCTTCACCTCCATGTCTTCTTAGCTGAATAGATTTTCCATCAGAGACTTCACCAGGTACAGATACTGCCCTATCACTGAATTTTTTAGATAAAGACTTGGGTAACAGTCACCATTCAGACTCTTCTGAATGGTTTAAAGGCAAATTACATGTCAGAGAGAGTACTGTTTTATACAACACTTCAGAGGATGTAATTTCATAAAGCTGTTTTAGCATTTCCTTTCCCCTACAAAAATTATTCTTTTGAAAAGTTAGATATGACTTTTTTTTCTCAATGTAAGAATTTTTGTTGTTGTTGTTGTTCAGTCAATAAGTCATGTCCAACTCTTTGCGACCCCATGGACTGCAGCACTCCAGGCTTCCCTGTCCCTCACTATCTCCTAGGGTTTGCTCAGATTCATGTCCACTGAGTCTATCCAAACATTTCATCCTCTGCTGCCCTCTTTTCCTTTTGCCTTCAATCTTTCCCAGCATCAGGGACTTTTCCAATGAGTCAGCTCTTCACATCAGGTGGCCAAAGGGACCCTCAAAGAGTCTTCTCCAGCACCACAATTTGAAAGTATCAACTATTTGGAGTTCAGTCTTCTTTATGGTCCAATGCTCACATTCATACACAACGACTGGAAAAACCATAGCTTTGACTGTATGGACTTTGGTCGGCAAAGTGATGTCTCTGCTTTTTAATACACTGTCTAGGTTTAATACGTTATAAGGATGATGGAAGTCAAATAGATTTCACAATGATGAAATTCCAACCTAATTTCCTTACTCAACAGTTGGGTCTTTAATTGCCACCACCTTGTTATTCTGCTTCTGATCTCTCCCTTAGAATGGCTGCCAATCAACCTGCTGGATATGAAGTTTCTGTGATGAAAATTCAACTTGTTCTCAAGCTGAAAGAATCTCTGCACTTGTGAACTTATCAAAGTCAAATATGAACCCAAACAAATGATAGAAATTTTAAAAATTGCTGTTCCATGGCCATTTGGTACTAAATTGAATAAATTAGCCCAAGACCTGTTCTTGGAGTTCTGTGAAAGAATAACTGCTTGAGTTTTTTCTCCCTGCTGTGAATTCACTCTCTAAAATGGCTACTTTTGAAGCCATTAGCCTTTTCAATAATTAAATTTGAATCACCAAGGGAGACGCCAAATTCAAGTACAGAGCTAATATTCATTGAATCACTGCTTTCTGGCAAGCATTTCCCTAGACACCTTAAAAATGCTTTTTATTTAACAACTTTAATAGTTATTTATTATTATTTTCTCCAATTTTCAGATTAGAAGCTCAAGGTCCAAAGAAGTCACGCAATCCAATGAAATGAACAGAAAGCCATTCTGACTCCTTGTTCTTTCCATCACCTCCAGACCAACTCCCAGACTAACCATTTTTAAACTGCGGAGCTGTGAGCACCTCAGCCAATTCCCCCACAAGCTGAAGTTGTCTTTGCTTGCATGATATTGTTGGTTCATGAAATAACTTTTATTATAAATATTTTGTATTATAAATCTTTTAAAACAGTTTTACACACAATAACATACTCTAATTTATCACCTCTCAAGAATTGCCATCTGATTTTGTTTTCAGGATATGAAGCAACTGTGGATTCAATTATTTTTTGACTTTACACATTGATACTGTTTCTACATTTCTTTCACAATTACATGTTCTTGGTTGATATATGTTTCTCCTTTAATATCATTTTATTTGCAAAGGGGCTTCTAGAAGGCTCAATTCTTAGGAAAAGTGTAATAATACAGTTAGGTAAATAATTAGAAATATACTGTAATCAGCCTTTCCTGCTTTCTAATTTCCTTTTGCTTACAAGCATGATTTCTTTGACATGTACATACTCTTTTTAAAAGTTATTTGTTTATAATTTTCTCATAACTTTATTATAATTTCTTATAATTCATACTTGTTGAAGGTAATGAGGAAAGCAAGAAAGGAAATGTCAAATCTCATCACCAAAAATTTACTGTTACTATTATCTGCATATTCTAGTTGTCTCATTTCTTTGACATAAATTTTTTTTTAAAGTAACAAAAACTACTATATGGTCTTTTACTCTTTGTTTTCATGTAACTTATCAGGGATGTAATTAAATATAACTTGAAATGACCATTTTAATGCTCTCTTGGTATCCCAGTGTTTCAATAGAGCATAGTCCAATTAACCTGCTACGGTAGAAGATAAAAGTTATTACCAAGTTTTAGCTATTCATTATAAAATGGAATTGCTGGGGAAAAGTGTAACACTTCCTACCAAGTATTCACCCCCAGCAGCACTCAGGAGAAAACAATACCCCACAGCCCAACAAAGACTGGGAATTGTATTTACTTAAAATAGCTGTCAATGTGATCATCCAAATAGTAGTTTATTTAATTGACTGGTCCCCACACATTCTCCTCCCCCTAATTCATCTTGTCCACTCTGATCTACACCTCAGAGCAACAAAAGTGATTTGCAGTGAATCGCTACCAAAATACATTTTTGCAGCCCTTCCCGGACTTCAAAGTATAGTGATAATGGGGCTAGCAGGCCTGCTGACTCAATGAGGTGGACGGATTAAAAGAAAAGCAGCACTTAAAAAAACAGATACTTTCGGAGAGAAGGAGGCGCGTATGACTAAGTGCACACCATGCAGTCCGCTCACTCTCTTTTCTTTCCTGGAGCAGTGCTTTTACTGAATTGACAAAGAGGGCACCAGGTTCATAAATAGACTCTCTAACAGCACTTTCCCAGCACTTCAGTTCAATTATCATGAATTAACTTTAAAAACAGCATTAACTTTTCAGCATATACAATGTGCCCAAGAAAAACAACATACTTATAAGTCCAATCTCTATTATTAAACTTTTTCCCCTTTTGTTAAAACCAGTAAGTAGTCTTCGAGAAAGGACTTCTCATTCCACTGATGGAATGCCATATGTTTTTAAAACTATGCCTAAGACTATCTCTGGTTTGAGATGGCTGGCAGAATGGACAGTGCAAATTTCAAGGGAAATCTATAGTCCATTTCCGGGCAAAAAAAATAGATTCAGTTCAGTTCAGTTCAGTGGCTCAGTCGTGTCCGACTCTTTGAGACCCCATGAATCGCAGCACGCCAGGGCTCCCTGTTCATCACCATCTCTCGGAGTTCACTCAGACTCACGTCCATCGAGTCAGTGATGCCATCCAGCCATCTCATCCTCAGTCATCCCCTTCTCCTCCTGACCCCAACCCCTCCCAGCATCAGAGTCTTTTCCAATGAGTCAACTCTTCGCATGAGGTGGCCAAAGTACTGGAGTTTCAGCTTTAGCATCATTCCTTCCAAAGAAATCCCAGGACTGATCGCCTTCAGAATGGACTGGTTGGATCTCCTTGCAGTCCAAGGGACTCTCAAGAGTCTTCTCCAACACCGCAGTTCAAAAGCATCAATTCTTCGGCGATCAGCCTTCTTCACAGTCCAACTCTCACATCCATACATGACCACAGGAAAAACCATAGCCTTGACTAGACGGACCTTAGTCGGCAAAGTAATGTCTCTGCTTTTGAAAATGCTATCTAGGTTGGACATAACTTTTCTTCCAAGGAGTAAGCGTCTTCTAATGTCATGGCTGCAGTCACCATTAAAATAAGTGAAAGAAAAAAATCAGTTCCCTGGCCACACCACCTTGATGCTCTGAGTCCTCAAGTCTACTGGCTTTAATCTTAATAGCTCACCTGAAGATGATGAGCGATTAATTTATAATCCACAATAATAATGTGACAATTACACTGTGTATATTTCTAGAGTCAGACAAATTGTGCGATTCATTCACAGCCCCTCTTCTTATCATCAATGTACTTCAGAAAAAAATGTGTAATATTGCCAACTTTCCAATTAGAAAGAATCATAGCAGAATCAGTTGAAGGGCTTTTTTCAAATTACACATCTTTGTAGCTTTCACTATTTCACCCAGATATATTAGCATCATCCCAGAATGCTAGCATATGCCTCTGTTAGCAATATGATAGGAAGTGGTACCTCTATGCTGTGGTGAAACAGACAAGGATGGCTCTCACAGTATCAAAACAAACAAACTGAATTGTTTCATGGGTCATTCCAGCCAGAATTTTAGAAAGAGGTAATGCCAATAAATACTTAATGAATGCTTCTTATATGCTAGAAATGAAGTCACGTTGTATTTAATTTATCCCTAACTATCCTATGGTGGTATCACTGACTTCACTTCAAATATGAGGATAGAGGATACCGTTTCACAATATTCCTAAGGATAAATGGTTAACAAGTAGCAAGACAGCATCCAACAGATGCCTCCCAACTCCAAATCGAGTATCAAATCACTTTTATGCTACAGAGACTTTTCTATTTGCCAGTTATATTCACTAGAGAGGATTCTCTTCCCAAATTGAAGGTAAATTATTTCATTTTCTATATTACCAATCAACCAGAACACTTATTTTAACATTACCTCAAGAGGAAAGAAGAATCTTACATAGGCGATATTTTAGTTAAAAACTGAGGATATCATCATCTTTTTTCCTGAGGTGTAGAAAATATCTCTATTTCCTCTAATTCCTTAAAGTCCATTGGCAACATATGTGTAAAATTCTCTTTTTTAGGTTACAATACACCTGCAGATTCAAATCTCACATATATTTAATTGATTCTTATTAACTATCTTTTTAGAACTGGACATGGAACAACAGACTGGTTCCAAATAGAAAAAGGAATACATCAAGACTGTATATTGTCACCCTGCTTATTTAACTTCTATGTAGAGTACATCATGAGAAACGCTGGACTGGAAGAAATAAAAGCTGGAATCAAGTTTGCCGGGAGAAATATCAATAACCTCAGATATGCAGATGACACCACCCTTATGGCAGAAAGTGAAGAGGAACTAAAAAGCCTCTTGATGAAAGTGAAAGAGGAGAGCGAAAAAGTTGGCTTAAAGCTCAACATTCAGAAAATGAAGATCATGGCATCCGGTCCCATCACTTCCTGGGAAATAGATGGGGAAATAGTGGAAACGGTGTCAGACTTTATTTTTGGGGGCTCCAAAATCACTGCAGCCATGAAATTAGAAGATGCTTACTCCTTGGAAGAAAAGTTATGTCCAACCTAGATAGCATTTTCAAAAGCAGAGACATTACTTTGCCGACTAAGGTCCGTCTAGTCAAGGCTATGGTTTTTCCTGTGGTCATGTATGGATGTGAGAGCTGGACTGTGAAGAAGGCTGAGCGCCGAAAAATTGATGCTTTTGAACTGTGGTGTTGGAGAAGACTCTTGAGAGTCCCCTGGACTGCAAGGAGGTCCAAACAGTCCATTCTGAAGGCGATCAGTCCTGGGATTTCTTTGGAAGGAATGATGCTAAAGCTGAAACTCCAGTACTTTGGCCACCTCATGCGAAGAGTTGACTCATTGGAAAAGACTCTGATACTGGGAGGGATTGGGGGCAGGAGGAGAAGGGGATGACTGAGGATGAGATGGCTGGATGGCATCACGGACTTGATGAACATGAGTCTGAGTGAACTCTGGGAGTTGATGATGGACAGGGAGGCCTAGTGTGCTGCGATTCATGGGGTCGCAAAGAGTCAGACACGACTAAGTGACTGAACTGAACTGAACTGATTAATTCTATAGCCATATCTTCAGTGCTCAAGCATACTGAAATTTCCAGGAAATCTGTTTGCAAAAATGTTTATCTTTAATCTTGTATTCTTCTCTTTTGTATTAGAAAATGCAAAGTTTATTAAAAAAAAAACAAAACACCTTTATCTAGAACTTGTATCCTGTCCAGTCAAGAAAAACATTGCAAAGTTAGGAAATGACAGTCTGAGAAATAGAAACAATCTCCATGCTGGACCAAAGTGCCTCCACAATACTTAGCCAACAACTTAGGGACTACAGCAGCAGAGTTTTATAACGAGGAAGAGTATAATAATCAGTATGTATAATTTTATTTTACATAAGTAAGATTTATTGATGTCATTAGTTTAGAAGGAGTCAAAATTGATTTCTTAACTACCTCTATTTTATTCATTTCAGTAATTTATTGCATGCCAGTTAAGGAAAGAGATCCCAAGTATTTGTGTTTAGGATACTCTAGCAGCAAGCCTAAGAAAATTTAGATTCTGGTGAATAGGACATGTTAGAGGCTGCTTATCTTTTAAAATGAAAGACTTTCCCTCAGAAGCGTATCTTAAAACAGCAGTGATTTTTTATTGTAATTTTTATTACTAGGAACATCTCTCAGTAGTCCTGGGGAATCATCTGTCCCTACTAATAAGTAGGACAGGACTCAACTATTATATTTGCTACTTTGTAAGTCCCTAAGCTCAGTAAAGTGACTATAGGAAGCTTTCAAACTTTGTTACAAAAAAAGAACATGGTTAAAGTTTGCTATAATAAATTTTGATATTAATGTCCCAGCAAAAGCAATATGAATACACATATATCCTAATGAACTCAATGACTACAGTAGCATACTAAAAACTACTTTACGTAATTATTGACTTTTACTAAACTCTTTCAGGAAGTGTTCAAATTTCCCTCTCTTGTGAGAAGATACAAGGCTATGGTCTTTAATTCCCCTAAATTCTTGCTCTATTATATTCATCAGGTTCACTGGCAGCCTCATCCACTGGTTTTTAGACATGCCCATACTTGTAAGATCCCACTTTGGGCACAGTATTCTTCAACCTGAATTTCTGAGTTTCCCACTTTCCATTTTTGACCTTTAAAACATTTTTTTTCATTCATTACATTTTTTTCTACGTCTTCAGAGTAGGTATAGTATCTTGGATCTAGAAATTCTCCACTTGGAATACCTTTGCATTAAAATTTGTGTATATATTTGAGGTACAGCACTACACACTTGAATATCTTCACAAAAGAAAAGTCTCTCCTCAGTTGCAGTAGTTACACATGAGGAAAATCAGAAATGGATGATAAAAGATCATTTTTTTACCCGAAGATCCCTTTCGGGTGCAGTGAAGTCAGAAGTTTAATATCATTAAAGGCTACCCTCTCTGATCCACCCAAGTTAACACTTCCACCAACATTCACCCACACTTTATAATTTACACAGAGCACATAACATGTCAGACCTTGCTGATTTCAGTCGGTTAAATGGCCTCTGGTTGCAGCAAGTGTACTTTACTCATTTGAAGAATCATAGTTCTTAATAGCTGCCCTAAAATTACTGGTTTGCATCTAATTGAACTATTTTTGCCAGATATTGTCTCATAAAAAATAACAGAAAAAAATGCATGACTTTCACTTANTCATTCCTTCCAAAGAAATCCCAGGGTTGATCTCCTTCAGAATGGACTGGTTGGATCTCCTTGCAGTCCAAGGGACTCTCAAGAGTCTTCTCCAACACCACAGATATTGTCTCATAAAAAATAACAGAAAAAAATGCATGACTTTCACTTAATAAGAGAGCTCATGGGAAGATGACATGTCAACAGCTTAACTACTTTCAGGAAAAGCTTTAAAAGGGCAAAAAAAGACTGCTGATTGCCCTGTTTGGCGCATCTTTCTTGGTAACTTCTGCCTTTCATTGTTCTGGAGCCACTTGACAACCCTGTAAATTACTGAAAATATGTCAGATCATTCCTCTCTATAGAAATGCAACTGAAAAATGAGACCTGTGAAATGCAATTCATTATTGCCTCATGGACAGAGCACTTCTGCATCTACTTGTACATTCACTTTTGCTTTCTTTATTGCTCAGATACATGATTCTGTAAATTCTCCTTTGAACTAGTTGTAGCTTCTTATTGGTTTACTCATTGAGTCAAATAAAATCTCTGAAATATGTTCAGTTTATCTTTATATAAGAACTGTAAGTTTATCTTTTTAAAAAGTTATACTTTAGCAATACACTTTGAGTTTTTCTCTAGCCAGATCATTCAAGCATCTTCATAAACTTAAGAGGTTATCTTGAAGTTTCCTCAGTGGCTCAGGGGTAAAGAATCTACCTGCAATGCAGGAGACATGGGTTAGATTCCTGAGTCAGGAAGATCCCCAGGAGAAGGAAATGGCAACCCACCCAAAAGTATTTCTGCCGGGGAAATGCCATGAACAAGGACGCCTGGTGGCTACAGTCCATGGAGTCACAAAAAAAAGAGTCAGACACGTCTTAGCAACTAAGCAACAACAACAGGTTATCTTAAGAGACTTACACACTTTTTCAGAGACATTTCTGACACTTAGCTCTTAACAGTACCAGGATATAATAACAATATATATTAAGAAAATAAATTTAGAAATTAATAAAATAAAGTATCTTTAAAATGTATCCTTTAAGCTACAAATAAGAGCTTGGAAATCAGTATTTTAAAAATCAAAATGAAAAATACAAGAGGAAAAGATTTACTGCTACTCACGCTTATGGAAAGACATTTGCCAGCGTCCTCCTATTTAAACACCAAATAGATCTGGATATTATTTTCTCCTTATTTCCTTTCTCTAAATTGAAAATTATATTTCTAAGTTTTTCCTTTAGACATTGATCTTAGTGAGGAAAATCAGAATTCTTCAGCATCCAACACTAATGGTCTGGCTGTGAAAATTGTATATTGAGAAAATCTGCATAATAGGGAATGGATCTGTGGTTTAGAAATCTTCTGTATAAGAAAATGCTAATCATCAAACTCTTAACCCATTCCCCAAACAATTATGCTGACGATGATATCTGGCAAATTTCCAAAAGAGGAAATTAATCCTTTGTTCATCACTGCTTGAAGTATTGTCTCCTTGGAGCAGTTAACGTGATCTAACAGAGGTGATGGAGCTGGTGCGTGTGTGTGTTTAAGGCACTCATGTAACTATTCCCTCAGGTCCAGTTTCACCCATGCTAGAAATAAATCCATCATTGAAACTTTATTTAAAATTGGAACATACTTTGCAACTTTATAAAGCACACAGAGCACAGCAAAGGTGCTGTACAAAACTTTTTCCAACTTGTTTCATTAAGCCAATAAATCATAGTGGTCCTGCAGGAGATATAGAACTTTACTGGACACAGGCTGTAAGACTGAAGACAAGAGGGGTTTATAAGTGTGCTGAAAGTGTTGGCATATTTTCACTCTGAAAATATCTATTAAAAGTTTTCAGATTCATGTAAAAACTTTAGCACAGACACATAAATATTAAACCACAGAACTGTTTCTATATTTTATTACTTATTTCATCAAAAGGAGTTTTTGAAGGTCTCTATCTAATCTCCAGACAATGAAATTACTACAATTAATCTTTACAATAAGAAATGGTTTTAACGTATACTTGTGAATGGCCTTGGGAACCATAATTTAAAACTAAATTTGATGAATGATGAGGCTTTTCTGAAACCACTCATTAAAGCCAAACACTAGTGTTACCCGCTTCATTGTTTAACACGAGATATTAGACTAGAAACAAGAAAAACAGTAACTCTGAAGGAGAAATGGTTAGTCATAAAATGTTAGATATATAATTTCATTTCTACATATCATTTCTAAGCAGAAGAAGAGAATGTTGTCTTTCACCAGGAGGTGGAAAAGGTGTCTCTATGCTTCATGCTATCTGTTTTAGATGGACAGTCTCTCTGAACTAAGTCATGAAGCATTTCAGAGGCAGTTGCCCTCATTAGGCAAAACTTAGAGAAGGCAGTAATGACTCAAGACATGAATGCACCAGGCTTCATTTTCTGGGATTATAAACTTTAATTAACAGAAACTATCCAGCAGAAATGATAGCTACCTAACACATAAGAATGTACCTAGGGAAAAAAAAAATCCAAGACAACAAACTTACTTCTTTTGCTAACTCTCTATGCAGAGATAATCATAAATTGCAGGCAAGGATTATAGTTTTGGGACTAATCTATTCTGTAAGAAGTGGAGTTGTCCTTGGCTAATTAACATAGGCAAATTCAATACTGAAATACAAAGATTATGTGAATTTCAATGGAAACAATTTCAATTTGACCTGTTTGCTATTTGCATGATAGAAAAAAAAAATGCAGTTAACCTCTTAAGTATAATTAAAGGAAAATTCAATTCGTATCTTAAAAGATGGCCTTTGTCTGAGTTCAGGAACTATGTTTACTGACCTGTACCCCTACACTTAAGGTAGTCTTTCTTTTCTGGCCCATAAGGAGTGACATCAAAGAGCACAGAAGATTTAGAGAAAGAAGAC
Organism: Cephalophus harveyi; assembly: GCA_006410635.1. Lineage (NCBI taxonomy): Eukaryota > Metazoa > Chordata > Mammalia > Artiodactyla > Bovidae > Cephalophus > Cephalophus harveyi. The sequence goes on along the minus strand of SJYT01050936.1, from coordinate 113,163 downwards.
GACATGAAATTAGCTATTCCTTCTTTGATCTCCTTTCCTGATAATTATCAAGTTACAGGGCACAGTTACTTTGTTCTTATTACAAAGAGAACCATTTATCAAGGTCAGTAAAAAGAATGAATAAGTTACATACTGAAAAAGAAAGTGAGCAAGTGAAATTAAGAAATGATTATAAAGCTGACATTTCAACTGATGGAAGGAGATAAGAATCCAAGAGCAACAGTGCTATGTACATTGTTTCAAAATACCTCAAATGAATCGGAAGATCACACTGTTCCAGATGTGATTCTAACCGCAGTATTTATAGCATTTATGAAAAAGCTATTTCACTGTAGCCAAAAGATACCCATTTGAATTGAATCTCAACACACAAAACTATGTGGTTTGTATACTTTCCATAACATTTAGCAAAGAAACATCACATTTGTAAAAGAAATGAAAATCGAAATAAAGTATCTCCAAAGAGTTTTATATGAGTCCAGAAAAAGGGATGATAAAGATTTTCTCATCAAATCTATATTAAGAAATTGTGCTTTCAAAAATATATAGTGTTTTTTGTAAAATCTAAGAAATCATAAAATCCAGACTAATTTAAAGGATAAACAGTTAATTCAACAATGCTTTAATCCTATAAAGTGAAAATTTATTACATTACTTGGAGATATGTTTTAACTCACAGAAATCCTCTAAAACTACTTAACTGACCTCCTGGCATTTTCAATCACAAGATTCCATTAATAAGCTGAATTTATTGGCACTGAAATATATACATATACTATCATGTAAGAAACGAATCGCCAGTCTATGTTCGATACAGGATACAGGATGCTTGGGGCTGGTGCACGGGATGATCCAGAGAGATGATATGGGGTGAGAGATGGGAGGGGGTTCAGGATTGGGAACTCATGTACACCCGTGGCGGATTCATGTCAATGTATGGCCAAACCAACACAGTATTGTAAAGCAAAATAAAGTAAAAATAAAAATTAAAAAAAAAAAAAGTACCAAACCAACACAATATATTTTCACAAAATTCAAACAAAGAATAAAGCTTCACTGACTAAAAAAAAAAAAGTGAATTAAAGTTTCTTGTCACCTTTCACCACAATCAAAGGGATCTGGGTTTAAAATAAATTATTAATTGGCTGAAAAGTTAGAGCTCAGATGGTTACTTAAACTCAATACATAAAATGTTATCACAAACAATAACATAATAATCTCATTAATACTGGAAACTTGTGATGACCTCAGAGCCCATGCTATAGAATTATCCATGGGTTTGTACTTTAAACTAGTACATTTGACAGTTCAAGTAGTTAACTTCATTTGGATAAAGCTCTTCTCCATCATCAAAACAGAAATACACACAAAAATTAACAGAGTTAATCATCTTCTAAGCTAATGGGGGGAGAGATCTTATCATGCTTGCTTACTTTCTAGAATTTTTCAACTCTTTTTTTTAACTGCTACAAATTCTGACTAAAATTCTTACAGATATAATCATAACTTTACAAATAGAAGCATGTGGTTTTCTTCAGAATTAGAAATTTTTATTAAAATTAAAACTGTCAAATCATTGGTGTTCAAGTCATTAATAAGTTAATTGGCCAAATAACTATTAAATATTTACAGCAGTGAAAGTACACACCAACATAGACTTTTTAAAAGTATTTTTTCATAATACATGTTCAACACATTTAAAAAAGTATAATCAGATTGTTGTTCAGTCACTAAGTCATATCCAACTTTTTGTGACCCCATGGAGAGCAGCATGCCAGGCTCCCCTGTCCTTCACTATCTTCCAGAGTTTTTTCAAATTCATGTCCATTGAGTCGGTGATGCTATTTAACCAACTCATTCTCTGCTGCTCCCTTCTACTTTTCCCCTCAGTCTTTCCCAGCATCGGGCTCTTTTCCCGTGAGTGAGCCCCTAGCATCAGTATAGGCCAAAGTATAGGAGCTTCAGCTTCAGCATCAGTCCTTCTAATGAATATTCAGGGTTGATTTCCTTTAGGATTGACTGATTTGATCTCCTTGCTGTCCAAGAGACTCTCTAGAGTCTTCTCCAGCACTACAACGCGAAAGCATCAGCTCCTCAGCACTTGGTCTTCTTTATGGTCCGACTCTCACACCCATACATGACTACTGGAAAAACCATGGTTTTGACTATACAGACCTTCACTGGCAAAGTGATGTTTCCACTTTCTAATACGCTGTCTAGTGTCTAAGACTGTAAAGAATCTGCCTGCAATGCAGGAGACCTGAGTTTGATCCCTGAGTCGGGAAGATCCTCTGGACACAAGAATGGCTACCAACTCCAGCATTCTTGCCTGGAGAATCCCCATGGACAGAGGAGTCTGGTGGGTTACAATCCATGGGGTTGCAAGAGTCAGACATGACTGAGAGACTAACACTTTCTACTTTCACTGGTTTGTCATCACTTTCCTTCCTAGATACAATCACAGTAAACAAGGGACCAGACTGTAACTTATTTTATTTTGAATAATAAATCAGAAAATGTAGACAATTCGTGAATTCTAGGGTAGAAAAGAGATATTTCCCTTAAGGGAAAACTTAAAGGAATTTTCGTTCTGAAAGGGTCTATTCTGCAAGCCTTTTAGTTAATCTGGGATTTGGTTGGTGCCTTTCCATTGTCATTGGGAAACCTGCATCAGATTGAGGGGATGGGGGTTCTTGGTAGAGTTAAAAGTTCTACTGGCAGGATTGTACCTTTGCAAAATTAGAAAATATCTTGTCTCCTAAATCCGCATTTGGTTTACCCTATGATCAAATTTATCTTTAGGATATGGTGTATTCTCAGGCAAACATGCAGTCACAAAGAAATTGGGAGAGTCAATCCTGGCAGGTAGGATATGTCTTCCTGATTGGCTCTGCATCACTTGATAGGTGTGGCATTGGAGAAGACTCTTGAGAGTCTGATGGCTTCGCCTACATCTGGAGGTGCTGTCCTGTGGGGTGTTAGGAAGAGAAGAGCCCACTCCAAGACTGGAGCCCCAGTGCTGGCCACAGTAGTCATGAGATGGCAGCCAGACCCTGCGGAGATCTCACAACATCCATTAAGCAGCAAGGTCAAGACAAAGATGTGAACAAAGGCTAGAGAAGGACCTGTTACAGAGCACGAATAGATCTGACCACAAGAAGCTCTAAGAGATAGTGTAAGGGCTTGCTTGCTGGCCAGTTGGTTGGTATATACAAATAATATACAATCATATTTTAGGCTGGTGAGGCTGATGGCGCATGGGAATGCATATGTAAATGTGTCACTATATCTACTTCCAGCTTTGTATTCTGCTTTTGCTTTAACATATGAGCATCTGTATATATCACTAAACTGTCTTTGTGCTACTGGTTGTATAATATTCCTCTGTGTGAATACTACAAACTAATCATTTCTATATATTGAGGATATAAGTTATTTTTATTTGCTATTAAATATTTGTATATGAATATTTTTCTGCAACTGTGAGTTTTCTTACCTGAATCAGAATTACTGATTCTGCCTAAAGAGAGGAGGGATGTTATCCCAAGTCTACATCTAGGACAGGAAATATTGACATCCAAGGACATGAAACAGAAATTTGGCTGTCTATAACACTGTCTGCCCCTTCAAGATCACTGCCTTGTTGTGGTAAAATGGCTGGTATAACTCAATCAGATTATTAGCTATGCCATGCAGGGCCACCCAAGATGGATGGGTCATAGCAGAGAGTTCTGATACAATGTGGTCCACTGGAGGAGGGAATGGCAAACCACCCCAGTATATTTGCCAGATGTCCAAGCTGGGTTTAGAAAAGGAAGAGGAACTAGAGATTAGATTTCCAACAATTGCTGGATTATAGAAAAAGCAAGGGAATTTCAGAAAAACAACAATCTCTATTTCATCGACTACTAAAACCTTTGACTGTGTAGATCATGACAAACTGTGGAAAGCTCTTAGACAAATGTGAATACCAAACCATCTTACCCATCTCCTGAGAAACCCGTACGTGAATAAGAAAGCAATAGTTGGGACCCTGTATGGAACAAATGATTGGTTCAAGATCAAGAAAGGAGTTCGACAAGGATGTCTGCTGTCACCTGCTGTTTAACTTATACACTGAGCACATCATGAGAAATGTCATGCTGGATGAGTTACAAGCTAGAATCAAGATACGTGGGAGAAACATCAACAACCTCAGATATGCGAATAATAACACTCTACTAGCAGAAAGTGAGAAGGAACTAAAAAGCTTCTTGATGAGGGTGAAGGAAGAGAGTTAAAAGAGCCAGTTAAGACTAAATATTAAAAACAGCTAAGATCATGGCATCCGGCCCCATGTACTGCATGCCAAATAGAAGGGGAAAAGGTAGAAGTAGTGACAGATCTCCTCTTGTGCTCCAAAATCAGTGCAGACGGTGACTGCAGACATGAAATCAGAAGACGACTGCTTCTTGGAAGGAAAGCAATCACAAAGCTAGACAGGATGTCGCAAAGCAGAGACATTACTCTGCCAACAAAGGTCCCTACAGTTGAGACTATAGTCTTCCCAGTGGTCATGTACAGTTGTAAGAGCGGGACAATAAAGAAGGCAGAGCTCCAAAGAATTGATGCCTTCAAACTGTGGTGCTGGAGAAGATGCCTGAAAGTCCCTTGAACAGCAAGGAGATCAAACCAGTCAACCTTAAGGGAGATCAACCCTGAATATTCACTGGACAGACTGAGGTTGAAATGAAGCTCCAGTGTTTTGGTCATCTGATGTGAACAGATGATTCACCGGAAAAGTCCCTGGTGCTAGGAAAGACTGAGGGCTGAAGGAGAAGAGGGCGTCTGACAAGGAGATGGCTGGACGGAATCACCAATGCAATAAGCATGAACTTGGGCAAACCCTGGGAGATGGCGAGGGACAGGAAGGCCTGGCGTGCTGCAGTCCATGGGGTCACAAAGAGTCAGACACAGCTGGGTGACTGAACAACAGCAACACTGTCTGAAAGGGGAACTTGGCGTGGAAGCAACGTCTTATCCCCTGATAGCCCGGAGCATGCCTTATTTCTGTTTCTCCTGCATTGTCCTGAGTTTCCCCTCAGAGCCATTTATTGGATTTCTTGTGACTCTTCTCCCCTCAGATTGGTTTTCCAGTGATTCTAGCCTTCTTGCATGAACCCAAGCCCCATATTAAGACCAACTTTCTTCTCCTTCCATGTAACTGGAATAGTTTCTATATTAGTCAAAATCACACACTAAAGGTGGTAAACAATCTGCCTGCCATGCAGGAGGCCCAGGTTTGATCCCTGGGTTGGGAAGATATCCTGGAGAAGGGAATGGCTTCTTGCCAAGTATTCTTGCCTGGAGCAGCCCAAGGACAAAAAGCCTGGTGGGCTACATTCCATGGGGTTACAAAGAGTTAGACATGACTGAACTACTAACACTTTGACACTAAGCACATTATTGATTTTATATGGGTCCATGACAAGTCCAATAATTTATGGGCAGAGAGGGGTGAGGTCTTATATTTGATAAAGTTGTTCCTACCAATTGTTCTGCCTCATTCTGATTCTGCTAAAAGGCAAAATTGAGTATCAATTTAAATTGGATAGAATGCTTATTACATTCTGTCTTTGGATATAAAGACATAGTATTTCTCCATTTGTTTGAATCTATGAAAAAGAAACCTACAAATATTTGTTGAAAGATATGTGCCACATATTACATATAAGGGCAGTAACTGGATTTTTCATATAATTGAGAATAAACAATTTATCATGATTATTGATTATTAGTAGCATATTTAAAAATATATAATTATTCTGGTGTTACTATAGTCTTGAATTCCCTTATTCCACTTCTGTGAATTTTCATGATGATTCTGTTAGATTTTATAGGTAAAGAATTATGTTATCCTCATATGATGTTAATCACATAACTCCTTTTCAATAACTGTATATCCATTCTTGGTCTCTTATTTGAGCTCCAGAACTGGATAACCAACTGATCACTTAAACCTCCACTAGAATATTTATTAAACATACATCAAGTGCTGTTCCCATTCATGCCCCTCACAGTGCTTTCTTTCTCATTAATGATATGATAATCTATCTAATTGTTTAGGCCCAGCATACAGGAGTTACCCTAGGTTTCTCTTTGATTCCTTTTATCTTACTACCAAGCCATTATTCTGACCTGTTAGTTATCCTCCAAAATACATCCCAATTGAACCACTCTCATCATTTCTAACTATCTTGTCAAGTCACCATTATTTCTCACCAGATTTATAGTAATAAAACTTCCTATCTGGTGTCCCTCTTTTCCCATCCTCTTTCCTCCACCATCAAACAGAGGAGCCAAGGTGATTCTTCTCAGATGTAAACAGATCAAGACACACTCCTGCTTAACATCACCAAATATCACTTACTAAAAATCAGAATTTTCTACACTCTAGCTAAGGAAAGGCTTCTAAGAAGACACAGGGAATGGCAAAACTATGAATTATGAAGCACCAGACCCACCCTTTGCAGGAAATGTGTCTGGAGGAAAGAGATCACTCAGCCAAAAAAGGAAAAAAAAAGGGAGATGGAGCGAATTCTGGTGTCACTTGGTTTCTCCAATCTTGATATTCCTGGTGCCAGATGTGTGTGTGTTCTCCTTACCATCACTTGATTACATAGGCTAATACAATCTACACCTCTGCCTGAGTGATTCTGAATTGGCTTTTTCTCACTTGATGGAACCTCAACCATTCCAATCAATGTGTAATACTACAGGATGAACTTTAAAATCAAACACATAAAGCCTTTTCCTTCTTGAGTAAATTCTAACAAGTAATAGTTTTTCTTTAAAACAACAGAATCTGTTTTGGATAATACATATAAGCAAAACATCTAGATAGTGTATTCACTTCTGGTTCTGCTTCTTGTCCCAGGATCAGGTCCAGCACTATTCAGGTTTCTGGCACCTACTGACCAGGTGGCATAAGTGTAGCAGCAGCAATGAAAGTAGCCAAGGATTGAGGTCTTAACTACAGGTTCTCTAGGACTGGCAGCAGAGACCAGCAACAAGGTGACAACAGGAAGACAGAAGCTGGAGGACCAAGGCCTGTAACTGATGGGCTTGGAGTCACAGAATTGGGGAATAAAAGTAGACAAGAATGAACCTGTATCAAAGGGCTCAGAAAGTTGATCAGAGGAAACAGACTGGGGACTCATAATTGCAGCCATAGTAAACAGAAAGGGTAACAATATGTACATCATTAATAAACAGCATTCTGAACAAGGCTTTAACCAAGTTAACAGGTATTCAGAGACACATCCAACATATTTTGTTCTTATAAGTATTAGGAGTATTAAACCCTAAAACTTAATCACTATTAATAAGAGTCCCAGTTCTGGACTTTTAGAATTAGGATGGCATGACTGATGCAAAACATCTTGGATTATGATTATTGTGTCCTTTGATGTTGTACTTGTAGATTAATTCTAGAAGGCTGTTCATCTGATTCTTGGGCTTAAATGACAATAAAAAGAATTTAGGCAGGCTAATGATGAAAAAATCTTTTTTGACAGTTCCAGTTATTAAACACTGAAATAAGTTATAAAAGAGATTACTGAATCATTTTCTCTCAAAGCCTAAAAGAAAGCATAGATTTCCATCTCACTGGGATGACTTAATAATAACGGCTTTTATTGGAGGCAGATGAAGGACCGAGTAACTGCCAAATTCCTTCAAATTTGATGATTCAAAGCCTATACAATTCAAATGAAACTGAATTATATGACAAAGTTATTCACAGGTACCAGAAGTTTACATCTGAAAGGCACCCTAGAGTATTCAATCACTTCTGTATTTTCATTTCTTCTTTTTTATTTTATCTTTAAAATTTTTATTTAAAAAAATTATTGGAGTATAATTGGCTGGAGAAGACTCTTCAGAGTCCCTTGGAGTAGAAGGAGATCAAACCAGTCAATCCTAAAGAGATCAACCTTGAATATTTACTGGAAGGACTGATGCTGAAACTGAAGCTCCAATACTTTGACCACCTGATGTGAAAAGCTGACTCACTGGAAAAGACCCTGATGCTGGGAAAGATTGAGGGCAAGAGGAGAAGGGGTTGACAGAGGAAGAGATGGTTGCATGGCATTATTGACTCAATGGACATGAGTTTGAGCAAGCTCCAGGAGATGGCCAAAGACAGGAAAGCCTCTTATGCTGCAATCCATTGGGTCGCAGTCAGACACGACTCAGCGACTGACTGAACAAAAATAGTTGATTTACAATGTTGTGTTAGTTTCAGGAGCACAGTAAAATGATTCAGTTAAACATATACACATATTCATTCTTTTCCAGATTTTTTTTTCTTATATAGGTTATCACAGAGTATTGAGTAGCATTCTATGTACTATACAGTAGGTCCTTGTTCGTTATCTATTTTATATATAGTAGTGTGTTTGTTCAGAGAAGGCAATGGCACCCCACTCCAGTACTCTTGCCTGGAAAATCCCATGGACGGAGGAGCCTGGTGGGCTGCAGTCCAGTGGGGTCGCTAAGAGTCGGACACAACTCAGCGACTTCACTTTCACTTTTCACATTCATGCACTGGAGAAGGAAATGGCAATCCACTCCAGTGTTCTTGCCTGGAGAATCCCAGGGACAGGGGAGCCTGGTGGGCTGCTGTCTCTGGGGTCACACAGAGTCGGACACGACTGACGCAACTTAGCAGCTGCAGCAGCAGCAGCAGTGTTTGTTAATCCCAAGTTCCTGACTTACCCCTTCCCTCCATGTTCCCCATTATGTAAGTGTAGTTTGTTTTCGATATCTGTGTGTATTTTCATTTCTAACTCAAAACTACATTTAGGATCGGAAGAAAGAAGGAAGCAGAAATAAAGAAGAAGAAATACAAGGATATTAATTACAGTCTCTGTATTTACCTACATGGAACTATCAGAATTAGAAGTTATATGTCATGAGCACAAATTACAAATACTATATAGGCTTCTGCAATTCTGCCTGTGGTTATCATTCCCTGTATTGTTCTACATAAGCACTATCATAGTGGGACAATTCTTTCTTTGAATTTAATAATAAGCAACAGATTTCTCATTTGGGAAGACAGAGAAAAAACTCTCTAAGTAAACACACACAAAAAAAGGAAAACTAAAATGTCACAACTTATCTAAAATCACCTAAGACTACTCAAAAAAAAAAAAGGTTTAAGTATCATTTTAATAAGTGGTTGCTTCAATGTTTATCTAAAACATGTGTGAGAATTCCATTTGGTTTTTTTAATGGAAATTAAGATAATTTTTTTTAGTTTTTGGAGAGTATTAGGTTTTTCTAGCAATATTTTTTCTCAGACCCTGGCTTCATTTTTTCTTTTTTATATACACTTAGCATTTAAAAGTTTATTCTTAAAGGTATATCACATCTATAACTGAGATTTTTATTTTATTGAGTTAGTGATTGAATAGAGAAAGATAAAATCTAAGTTTAATAATATCAGTGAAGAAAATGCTTGAAACATGTGAATTGCTTTGAGACTTAAATATTAAGTTGGGCCACAGAGATAATACAAATGCAAAGGCAAAAACTGGAAGAAAGGGGATTTCTAAGAAAAATAATTTCTAATACTCCATGAAGCTACCCAACAAAATATAAAAAGATACATTGCTTTGTGGAAGGAAAAAAAAAAAGCAAGAAAGAAATAAAGGGAAGAAAGAAGGGAGGAAGAAAAGAGAAGAAGGAAGAAAAGGAAGATGGTGATACAGCTTGAATCACTGAAATTTTAGGAACAAAAATATAATTTGTTTAGCAACTTTAATATACAGTATCATCACTGATGACTACTTGGAAGCAGACAAGTGACTAGTAAATCTTAAGTACACAAGCTGCCTGAGAGCATGCCACTGTAGTGACAATACATAAAGCAACACGCTGTAAATGGCACATCACTCTGATTCAGGGCTTGCTGTCGTTTTCAAAAAGATACATATACAACCAAAGGCGATATATGAGTGATTCTAGAACAATATTGAAGAGACGCTGAGCAAATATACACAGCTATATAAATCCACTCTCATCCGAAGATAGTTTAGAGACAGAAATAAACCATGTTATTATAACGCAATGTAGCTACTCTCGGTACCATAAAGACAATAAACATCAAAAAGACAGTTTGAATGGCTCTATGAAGTCATAATGGAAATAACTTTCATATGGAAAATGCTCAAGCACTGTTTTCAAAGATTAACTCACTTGAAATTGATTTATTTAAAACCATTTCCAACTCCTGCATCCTGACATGCTTGGTTCCTGGTCATTAAGCAGTGAACCCTTTTGATGTTAGACCACATAATCACATTAGTAAAACTGAAATGTACAGCAAAGAATTTTATTTTAAAAAGTATAACTGCCAAGAGAAGATGAAAATTAAAAGCATTTCTACCCAATCACTGAGAATTTTACTTTCAGTAATTTCCTGGATTAAAGTGCCCACAACTACAATATCTCTGTACCCGTATTTTAAATAAAGCAAGCATCATTCTATTACTAGTAGCAGCTAATAAACACAGAAGTTTGTTGTTAAGTAAAATAAATCAGTCATTATAAATAAGTTGATACAGGTCTATGAAATGTTATCATAGAATTACAGCCCAGGGGTGGACTTCAGGTCAGACCAGTGCAGTTACCTTGTTTGGTCACTTCCTCATTGTATAACTTCTTGGAAACATTACATAAAGTTTTGTAAGCCTCAGTTTTTTCATCATCAAAATGGGAGACAACTGCGTTTACATTATAGGTTTTTTGCAGGATCTGAATACAGTAACAAGTATGGAGAACTGATGGCAAAGACTTACGTAGAGATAGCCCCAAAGAAAAACCTTTAATATGACAATTATCATTATGAACTGAATTTTTCTATCATATAGCAAAAGTAACAGAATGTCATTGGTCTGTTTATGAGTGAAATGGGTATTAACTAAAATGCAAAGTTCCACAGTAAACTTTATAGTTTCTTTCTTTAGGAGTTCTTTAGTAACTGAGGGGTAAAGCTACTTTAGAGAACGTGGGGAGACAAGAGGAGGGGGAAAAGAAAAAACGTAAAGTGAGGAAGGAAATATTTACCAAGAATCTGTGCAGCCCCTGTGTCAGGCATTCATATATATTTCACTTAATCCTTGGATCAATCCAGTGAGATGCTACTCATATCACGCATGCAGGGTCTCAAAGAATACCATGGATTTTAACACATGCCCCTTTCTCTATCCAATGGTGCTTCCAGAAAATAAGCTATAAGTATGGAATACTAATAGTAGCAAAAAGACTATGTCAGAGGAAGTTTTGAAGCTCATAAGTCTTACATTTAATGCCAGGGATCAGTTCATCTCCTGATACCGTCATAATTCTAATAACATTAAGCTTCTGCAGCTTTGATGCTGCTGTGCTCAGCCATATCTAGCTATTTGTGACCCCATGGACTGTAGCCCACCAGGCCCCTCTGTCCATGGGATTCTCCAGGCAAGAATCCTGGAGTGGGTAGCCATTTCTTCCTCCAGGGGAATCTTCCAAACCCAGGGATCAGACCAGTGTCTCCTGCATTGCAGGCAGATTCTCAATAACATGAAGGCCTCTGCTAAATAATTAACTTTAGGATAAGATTCAGAGAAGGCAATGGCACCCCACTTCAGCACTCTTGCCTGGAATATCCCATGGACGGAGGAGCCTGGTGGGTCGCCGTCCATGGGATCGCTAAGAGTCGGACACAACTCAGCGACTTCACTTTCACTTTTCACTTTCATGCATTGGAGAAGGAAATGGCAACCCACTCCAGTGTTCTTGCCTGGAGAATCCCAGGGATGGGGGAACCTCGTGGGCTGCCGTCTATGGGGTTGCACAGAGTTGGACACGACTGAAGTGACTTAACCAGCAGCAGTAGCAGCAGCAGGATAAGATCGCAAAGGGAAGTTCCATTTGTAAAAGCACTGTATTTCCATAAGAGACGATGTTTAACAACAAGAAAAGATAGGTAGGAGGAATATTCTTAAACAGTGTTCTACAAAGTGTGCTCCAGAGATGATATACCAGATTCTTGTGGTATCTGCTGGGGCAAATTTCCCAAAAAGCTGCTGGTCAAGCTTAACTTTCTGGAATATTTATTGTGACACTGTGCCTAATTTTATGTTTGTGTTAATGTCTTTCAGAAGAGTCCTTTCAAATGTGCATTAAGTCCTAGCCCAACGAAACCTGCTGCTGCTAAGTCACTTCAGTCGTGTCCGACTCGGTGCGACCCCATAGACGGTAGCCCACCAGGCTCCCCCGTCCCTGGGATTCTCCAGGCAAGAACACTGGAGTGGGTTGCCATTTCCTTCTCCAATGCGTGAAAGTGAGAAGTGAAAGTGAAGTCGCTCAGTCGTGTCCGACTCAGCGACCCCATGGACTGCAGCCCACCAGGCTCCTCCGTCCATGGGATTTTCCAGGCAAGAGTACTGGAGTGGGGTGCCATTGCCTTCTCCCAACGAAACCTAGGTTGTTTTTATTTTTTCCTAGTCCTATAAAACTTATCTTTCCTCCTCTCTGTCTATCCAAATGCAGATTCCTGGGTCCCACACCAGATTTATTAAATCCAATTCTCTGGAAATGAAGCCTAAAATGTCTTTATTTTTAATAGGAGACCCAGGGTGACTTTACATGAACATTTCATTTTGAGAATCGATGTCCTGAAGACAAAGCATGAATTGCAAAATAATAAGCATCTTATGTTTATTCATTTCCATACCAACTCTCTATTATTCACCCGATGGCAATGTAAATAGCCCTCAGACCACCTGTCATTTATAGAACACAGTTTGTATTGGGTCTTATACTCAAACATGATTTTGTATGTTGTAGTGAGTTAAGTCATCCTTCCCCTAAGGCATGTCCATCCAGAATTTGTCAGTGTGACCTAACTTGGAAAAAGGATGAGATGGGATCATCCTAGAGTGCCAGAGTAGGCTCTAAATCAAATGACAAGTGTCCTTACAAGAGACAGAAGGAAAGAAAGTGTGAACAAAGAGGGAAAAGCCATGTGAATGCAGGCAAAAGACTGGAGCAAGGCAGCTACAAAGAAAAGGACTACCACCAGACCTGGAAGAGGCTAGGAGAGGTCCTCTCCAGAGACTCGAAAGGCAGTGTGGCCCTCAGTTCAGTTCAGTTCAGTCGCTCAGTCGTGTCCTACTCTTTGCGACCCCATGAAGCGCAGCACACCAGGCCTCCCTGTCCATCACCAACTCCCAGAGTTCATTCAGACTCATGTCCATCGAGTCAGTGATGCCATTACTAACACCTTAATATCAGACTTCAGACCTCTGGAACTATGAGAAAGTAAGTTCATTTGTTTGTTTGTTTTAGGCCACCAAGTTTATGGTAAATTGTTGTAATAGGCTGAGGCTTCCCTAGTAGCTCAGAAAATAAAGAATCTGCCAGCAATGCAGGAGACCCAGGTTTAATCCCTGGGTTGGGAAGATCCCCTGCAGAAGGGAGTGGCTACCGATTCCACTATTCTTGCCTGGAGAATTCCATGGACAGAAGGAGCCTGGTGGGCTACACTCCATGGGGTCCCAAAGAGTCAGGCACTACTGAGCGACTAACACTTTCAAAAACAAATATATATGTGCACTCCAATATTTTATATAACATACTCATATCACACTGTCCTGATATCTGTGTATTCTCAACATCTCTCTCAAATCCCCACTGACATGACCACCACACCCTTTTCTTTGTTCCTCAGAAAAAGGAAACTATATCACCCAGTGAGAATCAAAACCTTTTTGGAAATTATTGTCGTGGAAAGATCCTGAAGAATAGAAATCATTCTAGTCACAAATACTAGGAATATACTCTGTGTTAAAATGTGGAATTGCTTTTGATCCTGTTATGGCCATACTATTTATATGTTACCATTTAGATATTATATTAAACTACATTAAATAGGTAAAATAAATTAAAAATTTGACTTCACTATGGCCATTATTAATTCTGTCAAACCAAATGAGATTATTTGTGTTAGATATATATGTCAGTCAAGTGTTAATAGGTAATTTTTTCAAAGGCGTCATTAAGTACAAATAAAAAATTAATCCCATCCAAATCAAATATTATCAGATATTTTGAAGATGTAGAATATTTTTAGTGAGAAATACTTTAGTAAGATGTGGGGAACACTGAGTCATCATCTTCTTTTACTTTGCTAATAGTAAAGCAATTCTCTCACCTTTTTAATGGTAATCTTACTAGTTAATGGTAATTAAACTAGTGCCATTAACATATCTAGCACTGGTATTCATTGACTTCTTAATAATATCAAGAAAACAATAAAAGTCATGCCACAAAAGCAGAAAAGCCATTATGGTATATTAGAGAAATGTTTTTAAATATATATTTAAAAAATTTAAAAACTAAATTAGCTTTGTAAGGATGAATAAAATAGGTTGATGCTACTGGGGATATTTTATTATGCATAAGATATTGGAGAACATGTCAGCTCTCTAGCTCTCTATTATTCTATGTGTTGATGATAGCATTTCTGGCAGTTTCATTTCCAGCTTATTTATTCACCCAGCAAATATTTACTGATTGACTTTCGAAATGTGTTAAGAATCACAGTAGGCCTGTGGAATTCAAAGCCTTTTAGCAGTGAAACCACTACCACAGATTAAATTGTACAACAAATAAAATTGGAGCTACTATAATTCTAAAGCCAGGACACCTAAATTCCAGAAGAATGTTGGTAGAAACCCTTAAGTGTGGTCAAGGAACACAGTTTACAAACCAATGAACTTGGTGTATGAAGTCAAAAAGGATCTGATCTCTACCATTCATGAACCTGCAATAAATAGTAATACCATCCACTGATTTACTCATTTGTTCATTCGAGTAAGGTATTTAAGAACCTACCGTAGGTCAAGCACTATCCTAAACCTGAAGATATAGCAATAAACAAAAGTCCTGACAAAGTCATGACATTTACATTGTAGTGACTGAGAGAGGCCGAAAATAAGCAGAATGATTAGTACGTCAAGCAATGGTAAGTGTGATGAAGAAAATGAAAGGTCAAAAGGGAAGGAAATAGCCCTTGCAGGTTATTATTACAAGTAAGGAATGAAATGAACTTGACCACAGCCAGCCAGAAATGGGGAAATGCAGTCGATGAAAAGATCTTGCTGACGGACTGGCTGTTGTTAGAAAAATGCAGAAAGTAAAAGTGACCATAGGCCGGCCACCAAGCACCTTAATTTGTCATAGCTAAAATGGCAATAATAATAGTACTCATGTCACAGCATTGTGTGAGGATTAAATTCATAATAACTACAGTTTATTTAGTGACTGTCATGTGTAAACATGTGTTATCTTGGGTAACCGCTTCAATGGAGATGTTAATACCAAGATAAGAAAGACCAGGGGAGAAATAAATGTGCAAAAGAAGGAGGAGAAGTCTAACTTCAGAGAAGATGAATCTGGGGAGCCTGGGGAGCCCTGTGGAGATATTCAGTGAGTAGCAGGATATTGCTACGTGGATTGGGAGCTGGCTGGAGATTCTATGAGACTGGACACGAGGTGAGAAGTGAGAGGATGTGCAGTGTGAGGAGAGAAGACAGTCAAGGCTAAGTCCTACGGACCACCATCCCTTCCATACACGCATAAAAGGCTGACAAGTAATGGTCAGAAAAGTAGGAGAAATACCAAGAGAGGAGCATTTCCCAGGAACTAAGACAGCAGGGATTTTCAAGCAAAAGAGTGTGTCCAGTGTCAATCCCAGAAACAGGTCAAGTCCAGTGAGATGTGGCAATTAGGAGTGGAAGCATAAATTGGGGATGTTGAAGGGCAAACAGAGGCAAAGGAAGTAAAAAGAGACCTTGTAAAGAGGGTGCCTAGAAAAGGGAGGGGTAGAATAAGGTGGTATTTTCAGTGGGTTGTGGGTTTGAAGAAGGGTTTCATAAGATTCAAAAGACTTGAGCAAGTTACAGGCAGTAGAAACTGAGCTAGTAAAGTGACAGAGTGAAAAATGCAGGCAACAGAGAGAGAGAGAAAAAAAAATGCTGGTAGTTGTTCCAGGTCCCAGTGGAAAAGGGAAATGCTGGATCAAGAAGTGAGATGGGAGGTAAACCTCAAAAGGAAGCAGGGACATGTTTCCTGAAGCTGGGTAAAATTTTTAAAAGCCACAAGTATTACCATAATGTTTACTTCCCTAGAGAAAATCCTAGACATATGCTTATTTTATTACTTGCAACATTGCAATTATACCTACTATAGAGTGAGTAAATAAGAGAGAGGCTTTGAAGTCAGATACAGAATCATATGTTGTCCTCTCTATTTGCTTGGTTTGGATCCTTAAGTATGGCTCGGTTTCTTCATCTCTACAGAGATAACAATATTTCTCTGTTGTGTCAGTCTAGACACTCTCCTTATATATTTTTGGTATATATATATTTTTGTTTCGAACTTTTTATTTTTGTATTGGGGTATAATTAATTAACAATGTTGTGATAGTTTCAGGAGAACAGAGAAGGGACTAGGCTATCCATATACATGTATCCATTCTCCTTCAAACCCTCTTACCATCCAGGCCGCCATATAATATTGAGCAGAGTTCCACGTGCTATTCAATAGGTCCTTGTTGGTTTTTAAATACAGCATTTAAAATACAGCAGTGTGTACATGCCCATCCCAAACTTCATAACTATTCCTTCCCCCAATCCTTCCCCCTAAGCTTGTTTTTGAAGTCTGTTAGTCTATTTCTGTTTTGAAGTTCATTTGTATCATTTCTTTTTAGATTCCACATATAAGGGATATTATACAATATTCTCCTTCTCTGTGACTTACTTTACTCAGTATGACACTCTCTAGGTCCATCCATATTGCTGCAAATAACATTCTTTCATTCTTTTTAATGACTGAGTACAGACACTCTCCTTATATTGGCAATAATTAACACATGATGGGTACTCAATAAATAAATGGTGCTTAATGTTACTTTAACCATAAAAACAACCCTATGAGCTGAGTGCACATGGGGAATTAAGACACAAAGAATGGAAATGACCTGTCCAGGGTCATTTGTTTGAGCAGTCTTGTCAACCTTTTTTCAATACCACCCTCTAAGGATCCTGAGCTTCCCAAGTGGCACTGATAGTAAAGAACCGATCTGCCAATCCAGGAGACATAAGAGACGTGTGCTCAATCCCTGAGTCAGGGAGATCCACTGGAGCAGGGCATGGCAACCCACTCTAGTATTCTTGCTTGGGAAATCCCATAGACAGAGAACCCTGGCAGGTTAGAGTCCATGGAGTTGCAAAGAGTTGGACACAAATGAAGAGACTTAGCAACCATGCACAAGGAGCCTATTTAGACTTTTTTTTTTTTCTGACATAGACCATCCACATGCCTATGAAATTTTAACATCACAGATATACTGTATATATGTGTATATATATGTGTGTGTGTGTGTATACATATTTTTATTTTATTGAGTAGGACTGACATTTGGAGGGCCTAATCCACAGTAATATCTAAACATTTTTTTTGCACACCAAGGACGAGTTTTTGGTCCCTTGAAAACCATGTTGCCCCCATTGAGAAAGCATGGTTTGACCCATAGACTTTGAACATTGTAGCATTAACTTTAATCAACCCATAGACTAAAACAGGGTTTTAATCTCAGCATTATTGACCTTCTGAGCCAATAATTCTTAACTGTAGGGAGTCTGCCTTGCACACTGTACCATGCTGAATGGAATCTCAGGCCTCTGCCCATTAGAGGCCAATAGCAGCTCCCACCAGTCACAGAGCAAAAAATGTCTCCAAACATTGCCAGATGTCCCTTTTGGGAGTAAGGGGAGCAAATTCTTCCCTAGTTGAGAATTTCTGAGTTTTAAAAAAAATGGATATAAGGGAATTATGTTTCCAAGTACACAAGAAAAATAAGAAAATTCTCCACTACAAACAAGTGGTATTCCATTTATCAAAAATGTCCTCAAAAAGAAAAACAGTATACAGTTTATAGCAAATGTTACAGAGAAATGATTTTTCCTAGCAAATTATCAGCTTCTAAAAAGCTAATAATCTTCAATTTTTTAATTCAGTACGAATTAATCACCTTGTTCCTCTCATAAACTGTATTCTGAATATCTGACCTGGCTTTTATTTAAGAGGTCCTATAACAATATGTAATTTTGAATGTATTTACCACAGTCCTTTACCTATATTTATGTCTTTTAAGTCATCTGTGTAAAATTTCTAGGACTTAGATAGCCTAAATTGATTAAAATTATATGTTTGACTCAGAGCAAATATGTGAAAATAATGAGAATTTATAGTAGCAATAATGTGTATAAAAACAAATCTAGGAAGAAAGATAATGATTGCTCTTTATTATGAATTATGTTACAGATATTTTTATTATGTTTTCTAATTATATATGGTTCCTGCTGCTGCTGATAAGTCGCTTCAGTCGTGTCCGACTCTGTGCATCCCCAGAGACGGCAGCCCACCAGGCTCCCCCGTCCCTGGGATTCTCCAGGCAAGAACACTGGAATGGGTTGCCATTTCCTTCTCCCAAATGAAAGTGAAGTCGCTCAGTCATGTCCGACTCTTAGCGACCACATGGACTGCAGCCTACCAGGCTCCTCCAACCATGGGATAGCAATTATTATATCCATTTCACAGATGGAAAAAACAGTTCAGAGGTGTGTTGTCTAGGGCATAAATTCAGCTATATTCAGCTCCAAACTTTCTGCTCAGTTCATACCAGGCTCTTATATTCAGTTTTCCTATCAAATACGTTTTACTTTTCTTCATTCTAATAAATTTCACAGGAAATAATGGAAAAGAATTTTGCAAAAAATCTTGCAAAGGATGTTTTGAAAAGCCAAGGCTTCCTTTCAATATGAGAAATGCCACTTTAATGATGCTTTAGATGGATCAGTCTTAGGTTAAAGCCACTAAAGCAAGAAAAAGGCAAAGACTAACCTTATATCCATCAACAATGAACCCAGGATAATTTTTTTTATATAAGAGATCAAACCCCCCCCCAAAATCTTCAAAATCGGCATTCTGATGCAGATTTAATTTATGCAATAAACAGCATTGGATGGCCACTGATGCTGCTAAGTCGCTTCAGTCGTGTCCGACTCTGTGTGACCCCCTAGATGGCAGCCCACTAGGCTCCTCTGTCCCTGGGATTCTCCAGGCAAGAACACTGGAGTGGGTTGCCATTTCCTTCTCCAGTGCATGAAAGTGAAAAGTGAAAGTGAAGTCGCTCAGTCATGCCTGATTCTTAGCGACCCCATGGACTGCACCCTACCAGGCTCCTCCGTCCATGGGATTTTCCAGGCAAGAGTACTGGAGTGGGTTGCTATTGCCTTACTATGTTCCCTTTAAAAGGAACTGAAGGTTTGCAGAGTCCCCTGGACTTGCAAGGAGATCAAACCAGTTAATCCTAAAGGAATCAGTTCTGAATATTCATTGGAAGGACTGATGCTGAAGCTGAAGCTCCAATACTCTGGCCACCTGATGCGAAGACTTCTTAGAAAAGACCTGATGCTCAGAAAGATTGAAAGCAGGAGGAGAAGGGGACAACAGAGGATGAGACGGTTGGATGGCATCACCAACTCAATGCCATGAGGCTGAGTAAGCTTCAGGAGTTGGTGATGGACACAGAAGCCTGGGGTGCTACGGTCCATAGGGTTGCAGAGTCAGACATGACTGAGCTAAATTGAACTGAAGGTCTGGATTGGGCAAAAGATCTCTAGTTCAGTTCTCTAAAGTTCTCTTCTAAGTTTGGTATTCCATGATTTGAGATTTTTTTCCCTTAAGAAATTCATGTTTCAGCCATATACTTAAGATTTTAAACATACATTATAATACATTAAAGGTAGTGTATACGTATAAGTGTGAATAGTATAGTATGAACTACATGATCTAAAAGCTTACTAGTCAAAATATTGTGACTCCTAGGACCTGAAGTCTTTTTAAAAATATCCCGTCCCCAAACTGCTAAACCAGAATTGTATGGTAACAAGAACCCCAGGTGATTTGAATATACATTAAAGCTTGAGAAATCAGGTCAAGAATACTGTTTCTCAAAGGCTGGGGCTCAAAAATCATCCTAGAGGCCACTTAATAAAAACATAAATACCTGGGCCTACTTCAGATCTACCAAACAAGAATCTTTGAAAATGGAACAAGAAATCATGATTATTCATCAGCAGTACAATTGTTTTGGTGGATGGTGATACCTATCCAAAATACAATTGGAGAACCACCATTCAATCTAACTCAGAGGGAGCAAGAGAGACAGAAAAGGCTATGAATTTTAAAGCAGAACATTGACTATCGGAACATTGGTTTCCAAGTTCAAGAGAGTGGGGGTAAATTAGCGTTAATTATCAACAACAAGCAATTAAGGAGAGGTTAGCTTCAGGGGAAGAAGTTTGTCTGGTTCACCTGGATGCAGTTTTTCCAAGAAGTTAGCAAAAAGGAGTCCCAGGGGAGCCATAAAAGGCAGTTTTTTTCAATGCTAGACCTGGGAGATAGGCCACTGAAGGAAACCTTTCAGTGACCAGAGTTATATTTATCTTTCTGCCTAAGGCACTCACCAATTATGTGCACTATAAATGCAAGTTGGCCTCCCTACTAGAAAAAAAAAAAAAAAAAAAACCACAAGGTTTGAGAAATGCCTCTCAGTGCCCTGATTTATTAGAAAAGAACATATTCTTAGAAAGAGTCATGAGAAACAACCCACAAAGTAGGGAAGAAAAAAATTCTAGGAAAGCGGTATAAGGTTAAACTGGCATCAAACTTCTGAACGGTGGAAAAATCTTACACAGAAGGAAAAGAAAGAGAAATTCTAAGGCCTAAAACTCACAGTGTGGTCCATGAACCAGCAGCATCCACTTCCTCTGTCAGCTTGTTAGGAATGCAGACTCTTGGGCTCTGTGGAAAGATCTCTTGAGAGGGAGTCTGCAAGCTTAACAAGATCCCCAGGCGGTTTTGTCACCACCAACCAAGTCATATCCAACTCCGACGAGCCCATGGACTGTAGCCCACCAGGCTCCTCTGTCCGTGGGATTTCCCAGGTGAGAATAATGGAGTGGGTTGCCACTTCCCTCTCCAGGATCTAACCAATCCAGAGATCTAACCTGGGTCTCCTGCATTGCAGGCGGATTCTTCACCAACTTGAGCCACCAGGGATGCCCCAAATTTTCACTCTAGACTCTCTGGAAATAGATCCAGGCACCAGCACGTTTTAGAGCTCTCCATGTACGGCCAGGGCTTTCCTGGTGGCTCAGTGGTAAAGAATCTGCCTGCAATGCAGGAGACTCACGCTCAATCCTTGTTTGGAAAGATCCCCTGGAGAAGGAAATGGCAACCCTTTCTACTATTCTTGCCTGGGAAATCCCAAGGACAGAGGAGCCTGGTGGGCTGCAGTCCATGGGGTTGCAAAAGAGTCAGACACAACTTAGCTACAAATGTATGGCCAAGGTTGAAAGCCACAACTTTATATTCCTGGAATTCTAAAGTTACATTACAGGTATAAGACTTAGGCCTCTTTCAAAGGTGGCCACTGACCTTTTTGGTTAAGCCCCAATATTCTGTATGCCACAAAACTTTAAGGTGCCAGTGGATGAAAAGAACTGTGGGTGATGATTTAGTGAATGGCTGCTAATTCAGGGACAGCACCACATATTATTACAGATTTGACTAATAGAGAGGTTTGTTCTCTTCCTTCCCCAAGTGCAAAACCCATCAGATGCTCATCAATTCAGGTAATCCTCTGAGAATAAGTGGAAAAGCCTACAGAAATCTAAAATGCTCCTTTAATGGCTTAAGTATTTTTTGAGAACAAGTGGTATTTGCATCTCTTCTTCCAGTTAAAGGTCATGACATTATAAGAGAACTGAGGATTTGAGAAGTGAGTGTGTTTTAATAATCAGATAATCTGAGTCTGAGGTGAAAGGTCTTTGCTCAAATCCACAACACACATGTTTTAACTTCCTGTGCAATGAACGTACACTGTCACTTTTACATGCTGGAAAGCATCTTTTAAATATGTGAACCCCTATAGTAATTCTACTGTGGTTCTTATTGTAAAAGCTACATAAAATTCAAAGACATAAGATCAGAAAGTAGGCATTCTGTAGAATCTCTTACACTGAAATGAGGCAGAGGAGTAATAAAATGATCAAATAAACTATGCAACTGGATGTTAAGAAGGTAGCACACACAGTCTGAAAAGAATACCTTGGAACTCATCCCTTCTCAGTTACAAATAACTGGAAAGATGGGCAAATACAATCCTTAAAAGTAAAGAAATGGAGAATGAAAGTTTAGCTAATATGAATAATCAATAAATTAAGTTGAAGATGCAAGACTGTTAGTGAACAAACTTGTTGATTCCCCTAATGCACTGGACAGAACTCACAACTCAACAGGAAGTGGCATCCTGAATGGACAACTGCATGATATGCAGAAGACAGGCACTGAAATCTATATACCTGAGGGAGAAAACATGTGGGTAAAGAGAAGGGAAGAAACAGAAGAGGTCTCAATACACCGAAGACTGGGCTAGAGTCAGTGATTCATTACACTATCCAACAAGAGTTTATTGAGCAACTATGTATCAGACGTGGCACTATTACAGGCAGTTGGATAACCTGGAATTTGTGTCCACAGTGCTTCCCTATATGTGATGAAATGAACTCAGATGTGGCTGCAAATACAAAAAAAAAAAGCTTTCCATCTAGCTTGATGTTCTCATCCAGCTAAGAGCAGAGCATTTTACTTGTCTAGCTGACAACTTAATATCTCAGGGAGTTGATAAAGCGATGAGAAGTACCTCCACTACACTATTTTGACTCAGTGGTTGACTGAGGAAATAATTGAATATTATTATTAAATAACAATATTATTTCCAAATAATAATTTGGGAGAAAATGAACACCACTGTATAGGATATTAAAATAGTCATGTGTATCACTTATGAAATTTACAAAAGTTTCAAAATTCAGGAAAATATTCAGAGGAATATTTCATGGGAAAAGTAAAAGAAAATGGAAAAAAGGAAAGATTCAATATTTTTCAGATCATGTTTTAAGTAATGATGTTTTAAGTAATGTTTAAGTAATCTCTCTCCTACCAAGAGATTATGTGAAATTCACAAAACTGGTAAGAATATATATGACAAGAAATTCAACAAATTGAAATGCTGAAATTAAAATTCAATGAAGAAGAAGATAAGTAGCTGGCAAAAAAATGAAGATAATGTATAATGGATCATAATAAATATGTGGGGAAAACAACAGGAAACAAACAGTTGCTTAGGGATTTCTCCATATTGTGATAAAACTATCCTTAATATGCAAAGATGGTAAGTATTAAAAACTGTGGTGTTGTGACGAAATAAAAAGTATGTATTTGGTCCTTTATCCCCAGTTCCTGATACAGAGTTCATAAATTCCTTGTATAATAATTTCTTGAATGATGTGCTTAGTCGCTCAGTCGTGTCCAATTCTTTGCAACCCCATGGACTGTAGCCCGCCAGGCTCCTCTTTCCAGAATAATACGGGTGAGCAATTGCTCTTTTTTATTCATAATAACCCACTTTCTTTTTGCCTTTATGCCATACTTCATTATTTTTTTAAATTGAAGTATATTTGATTTACAATAGTATATTAGTTTCAGGCATAAAGCATAATGATTCATTTTTTGTACAGATTGTGCACCATTAAAAGTTATTATAAGATACTGGCTATAATTCCTTATGCTATATAATATGTTCTTGTTGCTTTTCTATTGTATACATAGTAATTTGTATCTATGAATCCAATACCCCTATCTTGTCCTCCCTTCCCTTTCCCCTCTGGTAACCACTAGTTTGTTTTCTATGTCCCTAGTCTGTTTCAGTTTTGCTGTACACATTAGCTGTGTTATTTTTCAGATCCTACATATAAGTGATAATGCGCAGTATTTGTCTTGTCTCATTCATTTCACTAAGAATAATATTTTCTAGATCCATCTGCTGCTGCTGCTGCTAAGTCACTTCAGTCGTGTCCAACTCTGTGCACCCTATAGACAGCAGCCCACCAGGCTTCCCCGTCCCTGGGATTCTCCAGGCAAGAACACTGGAGTGGGTTGCCATTTCCTTCTCCAATGCATGAAAGTGAAAAGTGAAAGTGAAGTCGCTCAGTCGTGTCCAACCCTCAGTGACCCCATGGACTGCAGCCTTCCAGGCTCCTCCATCCATGACATTTTCCAGGCAGGAGTACTGGGGTGGGGTGCCATTGTCTTCTCCGTCTAGATCCATCTATCTTGCTGCAAATGACAGAATTTCATTCTTTTTATGTGCTGAGTAGTATTCCATTGTTTGTATTCTTTTTTTAGATTTTGAGGAACTTCCACACTGATTTCTGTAGTGGCTGCCCTAGTTTACATTACCACCAACAGTATAAAAGGATTCTGTTTTCTTTATATCCTTGTCAGCACTTATTATTTATATAATTTTTGATAATAGCCATTCTGACACATGTGACGTGATATCTCTTGCATCCTTTCATAAGCCTTTTGGCCATCTGTATGTCATTAAGAAAAGGTCTATTCGGATCTTTGGCCCATTTTTTTGTTTGGGTTGTGTGTGATTTTTTTAATACTGAGTTGTATGAGCTGTTTATATATTCTGGATATTAACTCCTTGTCAATCTTGTCATCTGCAAATATATTCTCCCATTCCACAGGTTGTCTTTTCATTTTGTTGATGGTTTCCTTTGCTGTGCAAAGTAGTTCCTATTTGTTTATTTTTGTTGTTGTTTCTTTTGCCTTGTGCTGTACTTAGTTGCTCAGTTGTGTCTGACTCTTTGTGACCCCATGGACTGTAGCCCGGCACACTCCTCGGTCCCTGGGGATTCTCCAGGCAAGAATATTGGAGTGGGTTGCCATGCCCTCCTCCAGGGATCTTCCCAACCCAGGGATTGATCCCAGATCTCCCACATTGCAGGCAGATTATCATCTGAGCCACCAGGAAAACCACAGGAGAAAAATTTCAAAGTTCCCTCTCTTCCAGGAACCGTGGATCCCCGTTTTTCCCTGAATATGCTGTGACTTCAACTCTACCCTTTAGAAAAAGCAAAATGAACCCTATCACACTTTACTATGAGATGTACTTTCACTCAAAATGTTAATAACCTTGTTTTAAAGAGAGCCATTTTAACTACCCATACTTTGATTAACCTGAACAAGAGCCCATATACCATACTTTTTTTCCAGTAGGCTTTCATATGCACTTTAGAAAATATTTTGGGAAATTGTTAGACATAAGAGTTACCATAAGAGATGGATGAAACCTGGCATTTTAAATTCAGGCACAATTGAAATACGAAAATAGATTGAACTTATATTAACTTCTAAAAGTAGACTAGGCAGAGTGAGTTTTTAAAGTTTCCATTTGAAAAGAATAACACATTGAGTTGTCATTCCTCAAAATTATTCATTGAGATGCCCATAGCCATTCATATGATTTGGCAATATGTATTGAGTCAACGAAATTTTTATATGCTTTAAAGTGTGATACTTCATATACAGAGTAAAATAAAATATTTCGTCCCAATTTAATAGTGAAAAATAAAAAAGCAGTTTTTCTCTGCAATATGTAGAGGTCCTCTCACCTCTAGTGGTAAGTGAAGTACCAAATTTTTAGTCTCTTTGAACCAATTCCTGAAACGCAGATCATTTAGAATTATCACCTTATGATATGAAATAGTAAACAAAGTTTATGGTTTGACTTCAGTGCCCCTTGGAAAATCTCTTAACCTTCCTTTCAACTATGCATTCAAAACATCCCAAAAATGATTCAACTAAACTTCAAAAACATTAGGTTGACCAATGTTTTTAACAAAATTTCACAGTCAGTCTGTATACATTAACTGTTTTATCTAGCAAGTAAACTAACATCAACTAACTTCAACTCTTTCCCTACTACCATAAAGCTAAAAATACATATGAATGTAAATTAACTTCCCTGGAGAACTTTATTAAAGAAAATAAGCTCTTCTAAAACATTTAAGAGAGTAGGAGGGGAAAAACATGACATCACACACATAGTTTATTTTGGATTCCACCTGAGTTATTGTTCTTTTCAAAGATGAACTACTGT
Source organism: Cephalophus harveyi (assembly GCA_006410635.1). Lineage (NCBI taxonomy): Eukaryota > Metazoa > Chordata > Mammalia > Artiodactyla > Bovidae > Cephalophus > Cephalophus harveyi. The sequence goes on along the minus strand of SJYT01050936.1, from coordinate 86,990 downwards.
TACTTCATATCTACAAAAGACATATATATTGAATAATGTCCTAGATGGATCAGTGGGTAAAGAATTTGTCTGCAATGCAGGAGACATAAGAGACACAAATTTGATCCCTGGGTCAGGAAAATCCTCTAGAGGAAGGAATGGCAACCCACTCCAGTTTCTTGCCTGGGAAATCCCATGGACAGAGGAGCCCAGCGGGCTACAGTCCATGGATTCACAAGAGTTGGACATGGCTTAGCGATTAACACACACATGCACGCACAAACAGGCACCTAATCAGAACGGTTAGAGTGATTTGGTAAATGTGAGATTTGCCATAAAACATATCAAGGGGATATCTGCTAATTCAGCTCTGACCAGCTACTTCCTAGCAGGGATTGGGGAGCTATGTTGTCAAATTCTGATTCTTAAAATTTCCAATCATTATGTGAACAGTCTGAATTTTAAATGTCCACAACTGTAGGAGTCATGAGATTCTAAGCACATAGTAGAATTGGGCTGCCTAGCTTCTCCTGGATGGCACCATATGAGTAGTTCTGTGTGGTTACTTGTAAACCAGATTTTAATTTTGGATGTAAGACCTTCCAAAGCTCTTTTCTTTCTACTCTGGCAACTATTACCTCTTTCATCAAAGTAGGTCCAGGGTGAAGACAATTCAGTACAACTGTCATGACATACGTGCCACATGAGTGAGAGAAAACTGTTATTTTAAACTGCTGAGATGTGTGTGTAAACATGTGTGCTCCTGTGTTTGCCATAAATAGCTTCTCCTGACTGATATAGCCACTAACTCAATTAAAAACACAAATACAACACAATGTCAGTGAACAAGGATTCACACACCAATGCAGGTCAGAATTTACCTACTGGCCACAGATCATACTGAGCGCAGCCATACAAGAGCACAAGTACTTTGGGTTCTTTGAACAAAAAATCGTACAGGCTAATAAAATGTATGGTCCCTGTATTAATTAGTGTAGAAGGATGGGAAAGGCCACCAGAAGAGAGAAAGGAGGAGATGAGAAAAGGAGAGGACGAGGGAGAGGAGAACAACAAAAATAATCTGAAGGAAACAAAGTGGGAAAAAAACAACAGGTTGATTAGAGTGGCCAGACCTGGTTCATATCTGTTCAGTAGCCCATGTTACTTGCACATCTTACTTTCCACAGTTCCCTTTCCTAGAGAGTCCTAGAAAGTTTCTGAAGTCTGCTCACTCCACTCGAATCCTGGAGTTTTAAACCTTTCTTCTTTTTCTTCCCTGCTTCCTTCCTCCCTCCAATAAATGTCTAGGTCTCAATTCCCCTCTGGGAAAGCCAGTCAGCTCTCTACAAGACCTCTGCATTGTTCAGAGTTGTATATTTATGGTTATTAATATATTCTCCCTCTTCACTACGGCATTTTCATCATTAAAAATCACATGTATAAACACTTAGTTTGGTTTCCAAAGTGGCATAGTGGTAAAGAACCCACCTGTCAATGCAGGCGATGCCAGAGACGCAGGTTCGATCCCTGAGTTGGGAGAAGCCCCTGGTAGGAAATGGCAATCTACTCCAGTATTCTTGCCAGGAAAATTCGATGGACATAGGAGCCTGCTGGGCTACAGTCCAAGGAGCTGCAAAGAGTTGGACACTAGTGAGCGACTGAGCAAAAACACACACAAACACTTAGCTTAGAGAAACTGAAGCTTAGAAACTGAAGGTACAGATTCTGGGGTCAGACTACCTGAATCTGGATACCTACAGTGTGTGGTCTTGGAAGAAAAATGTTTCCCTACTTTGCCTCCATTTTCTCATCTGCAAATTAAGAATAATAAGAGTATCTATCCCATTGAGTTCTCTTAAGACTAGATAAACAGTAAGAGCATATAAATGTTTGTTAAATAAATGAGCAAACAAATAAAAGTATACACATATTGGGAATATCAGGATTTAGACTGCTGTGAAATACTGGCCGTGAACAGGGAGGCTTGGCGTGCTGCGATTCATGGGGTCGCAAAGAGTCGGACATGACTGAGCGACTGAACTGAACTGAACGGAAGAAGGGAGTGGAGTAACTTTCTATTTCCTTTAAATTTCATGGTATACTGCTTACAAGGCCCGATATGCAACTTTATCATCAGTTTCAACAGTAAGAGTCAGAATTGATGTTGTTGTTTCATCTAAGTCAATACTCCAACATCAGGCTTACACCACTGGTAGTAGGAACTGAGTTACTGACACCCATTTCCTTTTTGATAAAATGGATAAAAAATACTACTTAACACTAATACATAAAAAGAAAGACAATCTACTGAGAAGCTAAACAAAACATCTCTATTGTCAGTATACTTGAAAAGTTCTAACCCAACACTCCAAAAGCCTTGTCTTATGGTGTGAACTCCAGTGCAAAGGAAAAAAAAAATATGTGTCATTTCAATAAATCTTTCCTCTTAGCTTGGAAAATGACTTGGTCTTTCAGTTTATCTCTTTTTATACAGTGAAGCATAAAGTTTAAGGGATGACTTCCATCAAAAAACTCCTTCCTCATAAAACATCCTTCCCAGTGCATTCTGTATTCACATGTTTTGCTATAAAAGACAAGTCTGCACTGATTCTTTCTATACCCCGAGTTGTATTTACAGATTTTGACTTGACAGTCATCAGCAAAAGCAACAGAAGAAGATGCTTCTTTGCCCCTCACCCTTCCTCAATCCTGTCGGTTTTGGGAATGCTTGCTGTTGTTGTTTCCACATTGTGATAATCAATACAGAATGGGTCATAGGTCTCAGCAATAAATCTGGGCTTCTGAACCCTGTCTTCTACTAGATGTCGCTTTTTTCAGGATGAGGGGATACATAAACAGAATTTAGAGGAATGTTGGATTTTTTCCAACAGATTTTAAAAAACTGATTCTGTTTGATTTTTGTAAATTTAAGACAATCTGGGTGGTAATCTCAGTAAACATATTTACAAGACATGAAGGAGACAATTCTGAAACAGCCTGTGGGAATTTTCAGAGTTGAGAATTACTTCAAAGATTCAGAAAAGAAACGATAAAAGGAAATTACAAACTAGTCATTCAGCATATTGCACTTAATGCAATATGTGTATCCATTTGTGAAGCCCATCTATCTCCTGGAATGAACAAAGTCTCATTATGAAAGTTACTACTTTGTCTTTTGCTTTCATTCCTACCACTCTGGACATTATCGGCAATGTCTTGGAGAATTGGTAGCCTTGAAAACCTATTCATCTTTCTTCAAAATACTGTATTTAAAACTGAAAACAATTCTGTGGAGTAACTACTTCCAATCTTTACAATACCATAGTTATCTCTCTTTGCTTTATGAAATAGATTTTCTATTTGTTGTCTGAAATCTTTACAAATGTCTTTAAACCATAAACTTTTCAGAGGTAAAAAGCATGGAGATAAAGCTTTTTGATGATAAACACTGAATTACACAAGCATCAATGTAATTGCTTATTTTGTCCATTTGGAACACTGTATGAAATATAAAAAAGCTAACATATTTCTTGTTTTATTCTAATACTTCATGCTAATCAATATCTAAATACAAGAAGCTGTAAAGCTACCTATCAAAACTCAAATGACCAAAAAACCATTGAGATGTTTTGTTAGATTAATAGCCTAGTAATACATTTTTGAAACTAGATGTTTGCTCTGTTTTTATACAGTATGTCACATTTTACGTATATACAGCAAGAGCCTCTTCTGCCTTTCACTCTTCCATTCCACATTCAAAAGGATGGCCCTATTAATTCTTCTTCCAACCTGCAAATACATTCATTTTAATGAGAGGAATCGTAAGTCCAATGGGAGGTACTGAAATAAAAGCTATTTTTCTTCAGTGAAGCAAATATTTAAAGAAGTGATTCTATAACTATGTGTGGGGGTAAGAGGTACACAGGGCTTAAATTTCTGCATCATTCCATTTGCTTTTTTTTAAAAAAAAGTCTAACTAATAAATTCAGCTGTTTAAAGGAAGAATCAAAAGAAATTTACAGAAAGCTTATAAAACTGTCTGGGCTTTTCTTTGACTGTTAAGCAAGAGCCATTGCACAGGTAAATGTTTGGTTTCTCTTTATGTCCATTTGCAAAGAGCATCACCTGAAGGGTGACATAGAATAATAAGGTCACAGCATGAAGACTAGGTGCACACAGAGCCCTTACCAGTCATAGAGTGAGTTCAAGTCCCATGGCCTTTGGAGATCAGTCTAAGCAGCCATCCTTGCTAAAAGGAGGCAAAAGAGCAAGAATAACTATGAAAATCAGAAAGAAAAGCAAGTTAAGCAGATGGCAGAAAAGCAGGTATAAGAAAAGGCCATCTGAATAAGAGGACAACCAGTACTGCCTATCAGGTACTTAATACTGTTGCTAGCTCTAGGCATGGAAGAAATTGGGTCAAATGAAACAGAGACAGGAAATTTGAAACATATAAGATCTGGGGGTTCTTGGAATATTTGTAGCAGATAGAATTCATGAATTCATTCAACATATTATTCAGTACCTATTATTGCACTGAGTATTGAGATGACAAAGATAACACACATGTGGCTTTATATCTCAAAGAACTATCAGTGAGTTAAGAAAGTCAGCTTAGTGAAGGGACATATTTAAAATACAGCCCAATAATACCTATGATGAAAGAAGGTACAAGATGCTCTGAGAACCAAACCAAAGCAAACTGAGATTATGGAAAGTTCTTATTAAAGGCTCAAGATGTCCTAAAGTACAAAACACTATTATCTTTATGATACATGATTACTTGTTTCCTCTACAAAAAATTGTGGTGGAATTTTGTCAGACCATAAAGAGGCTTAAGGCCAGGGCAGTCTTAGGTAGAAGAAACCAACGTGAAGACATAAAGGTGAAAATACGTGCAGATCATGTGCAGTCCCAGAGAAATTTTGCTGTGTCTGGACACAAGACAGGCCTAATCAAAGAACCTGAAGAGATTATTAGGACCAGGTTATGAAAGGTTTGGCTTCCCTGTGGCTTAGTTGGTAAAGAGTCTGCCTGTAACGTGGGGATACCCAGGTTCAGTCCCTGAGTTGGTAAGATCCCCTGGAGAAGGAAATGGCAACCCACTCCATTATTCTTGCCTGGAGAATTTCATGGACAAAGGAGCCTGGTGGGCTACACTCCATGGGGTCACAAAGAATCAGACACAACTGAGTGACTATTACTTCATGGAAGGTTTGGTGCACCAGGCCCCATAGCTTGTATTTTATTCTGTAGACTGTGGGGAAACATTGAGGAGTGATATGATTAGATTTGGTTTCAGAGCAACTCTTCTGGAAGCCTCAGGAAGAACAGAGAGAGGAGGAAGGGGATGAACCACAGAGTGATATGTTAAGAGGCTGCTTTCATGGAAGAGACTTGAGCACTTAAACCAAAGCAATGACAGAGAGGGTAAGAATGAGAGGATAGACACATAATCTTTAGAAGACTGAATCAATAGGGCTTGGTGATGGATAGTTTAAGGAAAAGACTGAGGCCAGTATGACTATTAGATTTCTTATTATGATATGTCATTCCCTACTTAGAATATACATAAGGAGGGGCATGCTGGAAGGGAGGGTAATAAAAGATTGATTTAGAAGTCCCTATAGAATATTCATGGGAAGTAGATGGGGAAACAGTGGAAACAGTGTCAGACTTTATTTTGGGGAGCTCCAAAATCACTGCAGATGGTGACTGCAGCCATGAAATTAAAAGACGCTCACTCCTTGGAGGAAAAGTTATGACCAACCTAGATAGCATATTGAAAAGCAGAGACATTACTTTGCCGACTAAGGTCTATCTAGTCAAGGCTATGGTTTTTCCTGTGGTTATGTATGGATGTGAGTGTTGGACTGTGAAGAAGGCTGAGAGCCAAAGAATTGATGCTTTTGAACTGTGGTGTTGGAGACGACTCTTGAGAGTCCCTTGGACTACAAGGAGATCCAACCAATCCATTCCGAAGGAGATCAGCCCTGGGATTTCTTTGGAAGGAATGATGCTAAAGCTGAAACTCCAGTACTTTGGCCACCTCATGAGAAGAGTTGACTCATTGGAAAAGACTCTGATGCTGGGAGGGACTGGGGGCAGGAGAAGGGGACGACAGAGGATGAGATGGCTGGATGGCATCACCGACTCGATGGACATGAGTCTGAGTGAACTTCGGGAGTTGGTGATGGACAGGGAGGCCTGGCGTGCTGCGATTCATGGGGTCGCAAAGAGTCGGACATGACTGAGTGACTGAACTGAACTGAACTGATAGAGTATTCAAAAAGGTCTGGTATTGAACGTATGGATATGGAGATTCAGAGTCCAGAGAAGCAGTCTAGGTTAGAGATAAAAAATTGGGTGGTATTTTAAGCACTGGATTTGTGAGGAGACATAAAGGAGAGCGTGAACACAAGAAGAGCAGAGAGCCTATTATGAAGTCAAGCAAAACGAGAGCATTTGAGGGCAGGTACTTGTGTCTAGTGTGTCTGGATACAGGTATGTTGTGAGGCCTTCTTGACTCAAAAAGGCTTGAAAGGGCTGATCACAGTTACCATATGATTCAGACATTCCCATTCCTAGAAATATATTCAAGAAACATGAAAACATAGCCTCATACACACACAAAATTGAACATCAGTGTTCACAGCAGCATTATTCATAACAGCCAAGAAGTTGAACCAACTCAACTGAACTGACAAAAGAATAAGTAAAATGTGGTGTTTCCAAACAATGAAATAGTAAAGAAATTAAGTAATGATACAGGCTATATAACTCTGGATGAACTTAAAACCATCATGCCAAGTGAAAGAAGCCAGCTACTTATTACATGATTCCAGTTCTATGACATACCCAGAATATGCAAACCTATAGAAAGCAGCTTCTTCATTGCCCAGGGCTGGGGGAATGATAGCTGAAAAGTACAGGGTTTCTTTCCAACATGATGAAAATATTCTAAAATTGATTTTGATAATGGTTGCACAATTCTATGATGATACTAAAACTCATTGAATTGTTCACTTTAAATGAGTGAGTTGGATGGTATATGAATTATATCTCAATAATGCTGTTAAAAGATAATATGAAAGGACAGTTGAAAGCATAGATAAGATGAATGTAAGCAGAAAGGCTTAAAAGTTATTAAAAATCTCTCCAGAAGTTTATCTAAAAAAAAGTAATCTTCCATCCATTGCAATAGGCATTATAAGACACGAGTGATAGGTAAGTATGAGTGATAGGTAAGAATTGGAGTCAAGAAACAAAGGGGTCAAATCAATTTAACTCCCCACCTGCTTGGTGAAAGCAAAGGTCAAAGGGTAGGTGGACTACTTAGAAATGCATATAAATAATTGAGTAATATTTTCAAACAATTTATTTCACATGTAAATATAAAATGTTTCAGAACGGCACAGTCTTTGCATTTTTGTAAATGTTAATTTCTGTGGCGGAAATCCACCCTAGGAGTCTATTCCTTGTTTAGGCTCCCACAGGCTCCCCATTTCCTTCACTGCAGAAAGGGTTGCCGTATGAAAGGGAGAAAAACAGGTATTTCCAGTTAGGCCTAGTTTACAAATTTAGTTCTCAAGATTTCTGTAAGGAAAATGACAAAACACTTAACAGAATAGCCATTTGGGGAAGGTGGGAACCTTCTTCCCTCTTTTTTTTCCCTTCTTTCCTCTTTTCTTCCAGTAAGGCAGAGTCATTGGCTCAGTCTGGCTGTTCCTCCCCAAAGGGCCTTGCTCTTCACATCTCCCTAACTCTGCCCCCAACCTCCACCCCCCACACTCCATCCTATCTCCCCACCCCCAACTCTCTCTCCTTCTCCATAGTCAATACTTCTTAAGGAACCAACTAACCACATCAACCCCATTTAGTTTAGGGTCCAGAGTTTCTCTCTCCACCAAACTCTTGTTGTTCTTCCAGGTAGAATCACACAATTCCATGTTCTTTCTCTCTCTTGTGTGTACAATTGCACTCATCTCACACGCTAGTAAAGTAATGCTCAAAATTCTCCAAGCCAGGCTTCAGCAATACGTGAACCGTGAAATCCCTGATGTTCAAGCTGGTTTTAGAAAAGGCAGAGGAACCAGAGATCAAATTGCCAACATCTGCTGGAACATGGAAAAAGCAAGAGAATTCCAGAAAAACATCTACGTCTGCTTTATTGACTATGCCAAAGCCTTTGACTGTGTGGATCACAATCAACTGTGGAAAATTCTGAAAGAGAGGGGAATACCACACCACCTGGCCTGCCTCTTGAGAAACCTGTATGCAGGTCAGGAAGCAACAGTTAGGACTGGACATGGAACAACAGACTGGTTCCAAATAGGAAAAGGAGTACGTCAAGGCTGTATATTGTCACCCTGCTTATTTAACTTCTATGCAGAGTCCATCATGAGAAACGCTGGACTGGAAGAAACACAAGCTGGAATCAAGATTGCCGGGAGAAATATCAATAACCTCAGATATGCAGATGACACCACCCTTATGGCAGAAAGTGAAGAGGAGCTAAAAAGCCTCTGTGGTCATGCATGGATGTGAGAGTTGGAAGGTGAAGAAAGCTGAGCATGGAATAATTGATGCTTTTGAACTGCGGTGTTGGAGAAGACTCTTGAGAGTCCCTTGGACTATAAGGAGATCCAACCAGTCCATTCCGAAGGAGATCAGCCCTGGGATTTCTTTGGAAAGAATGATGCTAAAGCTGAAACTCCAGTACTTTGGCCACCTCATGCGAAGAGTTGACTCATTGGAAAAGACTCTGATACTGGGAGGGATTGAGGGCAGGAGGAGAAGGGGACGACTGAGGATGAGATGGCTGGATGGCATCACCAACTTGATGGACGTGAGCCTGAGTGAACTCCGAGAGATGGTGATGGACAGGGAGGCCTGGTGTGCTGCGATTCATGGGGTCGCAAAGAGTCGGACATGACTGAGCAACTGAACTGAACTGATCTTGTGTGTATATTTTATCTTCATAATCAGGACATAAGAGGCTCACAGGCAGACAGGATGCTTTTATACATTCTCTGTGATGTCTAGCATATTGCTGCAAAAGTAATAGATTGTTGTTAAATCCTTAATCATGACATAATTTTAGAAGAATGACTAATGTCCCTAAATGATTTCCTATATATATTAAAAATAATTTATAGGTGTATCAAATGCATTCTTGCTCTGCTCTTAAAAAAAAAGGCTGAACACTTGCTGTGTGCAGATATTGTTAAGTTCTGTAAATTCATTTACTACAAACACACACTCTCTTAACAATCCTATAAGGTAGTTACTCTTATTATCTTCAATCTGCAGATAAAAAAAAATGAAAGATATAGAGGCTTGGTGAAGCAAATGTGTCCGTGAATTTCCACAAGGATTTCTCCACATTAAACACAATAAATATGTTACATTATTTGTTTCTTTACTTTCTAATGTTGGCTGAAATTTTCCCAATGAAATACTGAAAGGTGCAAAGGCTCAGAGTCAAGGAGACCTGTACTTAAATCCTAAACTCTCAAGAATCACAGTTTACTCAAACTTACAGTGAGGTTACTAATACCTGACTCACAGGTATTATAATACAATTGAAAAGAATACAAACAAAAGCTTCCATAGAGAGCAGAAAAGTAATATTATTTCATTTCAATCTACTTGAATCATAAATGATTCCAGAAGTTTACCATTATTTTGGAAGGAAACATGTCAATAATTCCAGAGGTGTTAAGGCATTTTTCAGGGTATTATTACAGATATGTATTTGCTATAATCTTAGGATGTTAAACTTTTCTTCAAAGAGATGATAAGGGCATCCCAATTATGACATCTAGTTCTTATTAAAGGCCATGTTGAAGATTTTACCAGTCATATTACATATCATTCCTGATTTGTTCTTAAATGAAGAGCTCTTCAATTTCTTCAGCAAGTAACTCCAAAATAGGAGCTTGAAAATGAGAAGGTAAAGTGTAAGAGATTTTGAAAGTGTTATGGATGAGTGGGCCAGTACATGCTCAGCAGTGATGAGTGACAGAGCAAAGATGAGGGCACAAGTTTATTAATCTAGAAAAATTATTTAAGGCACATCTCTTTGGCACTATACTATTATATAAGAAATATCCTTCACAATCTAAATTCTAAATTCACTGATTTTGCTTAGGAAAAAAAGTCACATGGACTGACCTACCTATAATGAATAAAAGTAGGAATAGTGATTATCTTTTCAAAATATAATTAGGCTTGTAGAGCAATGGCAGTGAAATGCATTCAGTTGTAGGTATAACCAGTCTACTCTCTTCACTGAACCTGGGCAAGGTGATCTGGCTAAAACATAGCCAGAAAACCCCAGTATCCTCTAGAAAGGACTTCTAAACTGCACTGTCACTTAAAGCAGGTAACTCCTTGTACACATGCTTGCCTCATTTTCTTAGCATTAATCACTCAATCGTGTCTGACTCTTTGCGACCCCGTGGAATGTAGCCAATCAGGCTCCCCTGTCCATTGGATTCTTCAGGCAAGAATACTGAAGTGGGTAGTCATTCCCTTCTCCAGGTGATATTCCCACAGGGATCAAACCCACATCTCCCGCACTGCAGGCAGATCCTTTAATGTCTGAGCCACCAGTGATGCAATTTCTTAAGGACCAGGCCAATCCTGCTGATGGAGGACATAACATAATTGAGCTTTATTTTCACTGTAGGCTTGACAATGGATCGGATGATCCCACCCACATCAGGGAAATGAAACTACTTTGAGTAAACAGATTCAAATGCTAATTTTACCCAGAAATGTCCTCACAGACACAGTCCAAATTTTAATCTGGGCATCCGTTGACTCAGTCAAGTTAACACATAAAATTAGCCACAATGACAGTACCATAGGGATCCATCAGCATACAACAAAGAATGAGCTTCCCTCTTGATGCCTTTAGTATAGTTGAGAAAATAATATATGACCATGGCATTTTCATCCAAAACGGTACACTTGTGAGAATGAAAGGAGGTTCTGTTAATAATTAAGCTAGGACAAAACTATCTGGGGCAGATTAGAATATATATTCATATATTTACTCTTCATATAAGAAAATAAGTATAACAATTTTATGCAAAAGATGACAAGAGGAGGGGAACAATCCTTACAAAAACTCTTTTTTGTACAGATCTTTTCAAACTTTGCTTCCCTACCACCGTGTGAAGTTTTGGCAGATCCCATAACTTTTCCTGTCTTCTTTAGTTACCAGGAAAGCTCACTTTGGTAATCTAGAGTGCAGTCACTGATTCTCCAAATTTCATTTCCCATGGTAGCAGTTCTCCGCTAGGAGACAGTATGAAAGGGGAAGGGTTTTCTGCCCTCAGGGAATATTTGGCACTGTCTGGAGACATTTTTAGTTGTCACAACTGGGTAACGTGGATACTACTAGCATCAGTGAGTAGATGCTGGTGCTGATGCTATGGGGTCAATGCACAGGATAGCCCCCACAATAAAGAATTCTCCGTCCTAAAATTTCAGTAATGCTGAAGTTGCAAAATTCTACCTTAAGAAAACGCCTGTCTTCTTGTTGGAGTTTGAGACCTAGAAATATGCAAAGACAATGAGGGGGAGGGGATTAAGATTCTTCCTTCTGTCTTAGATTCATTTCCCTACCACTCGTATCAGTAGTTTCTGGTCCTCATATATGCGCTCGGGGAATAAGGGATTGAGGATCAAAAATATATTTCTTAAGAGTTGTTACAGTGATTTAAAGAAATTTGGAATTTCTCTCTTTTGGATATGGTAGACACACAATTGCTCTGGGAGTTTGTGTGGGTGCTGGTGTTTTAGACAAGGTGGGAACAGTTAGCAGTGGGCAATATTTCTCAAGGTCTAAACATTAGGACATGATAAGTTAAAAGAAAAAGACATGTTTAATGACCTCAGTTCTAGCAGTGTAAAGGGTGAAAGTGTAAGCAGAGGCCAGATTAACAAATGAGTGAGAAAATATAGGCAGAGTGATTGTATAGCCTCATTTTTCTTAACAATTTGCTCAAAAGCACAGAGGAGAGGGAAACGTCTTAGGTCTTATGTGGGGAAAGACGGGAATAAGTTTAAGTGGAAATAGGCAAAGAAAGCAGATTAAGGGGATAGAAAGAGAGACAAAGGCTGAATTTTGGTAAAGCATGATCCTTGAATAAATAGGAACAGGAAGTGAAGGAGGAAACAGACAGAGCTGGACTCCATACTGGCCAGGCTGCGAACATTAGGCTACACCATGGTCACCCTCCCAATGGACTCTGAACTTTGTGCCCGGTGTCTAGAGAAGTGGCATACCAATGGGAAACCAGACCCCCAGATAAAAGAGCCTCAGGACTTGGACTTGGACTCGCCATTGCCTAAAAGAATATGCTAATTATCTCTGTAACAGAACAAAGTTGTGAATTCCATTATGTTTATCAGGATATGACCACAGCCCTATTGATAAATGTCCACTGTCTTGTGACACATGAATCATGGGTTAACTTTGATAATATCTCTCTTTTACTTTGTCCACACTAGATTCAAGGAATCTGGGGAAGTGGGTTTGAGCAAGTACACATAGGGTATATAGTCCAGTTCAGTCGTTCAGTCATGTCCGACTCTTTGCGACCCCATGAATCGCAGCATGCCAGGCCTCCCTGTTCATCACCATCTCTCGGACTCACGCCCATTGAGTCAGTGATGCCATCCAGCCATCTCATCCTCGGTCGTCCCCTTCTCCTCCTGCCCCCAATCCCTCCCAGCATCAGAGTCTTTTCCAATGAGTCAACTCTTCGCATGAGGTGGCCAAAGTACTTGAGTT
>SJYT01050936.1:36850-73559 GCA_006410635.1 Cephalophus harveyi | reverse complement strand
GCCCACTTGACTTCACATTCCAAGATGTCTGGCTCTAGATTAGTGATCACATCATCATGATTATCTGGGTCGTGAAGATCTTTTTTGTACAGTTCTTCTGTGTATTCTTGCCACCTCTTCTTAATATCTTCTGCTTCTGTTAGGTCCATACCATTTCTGTCCTTTATCGAGCCCATCTTTGCATGAAATGTTCCCTTGGTATCTCTAATTTTCTTGAAGAGATCTCTAGTCTCTCCCATTCTGTTCTTTTCCTCTATTTCTTTGCATTGATTGCTGAAGAAGGCTTTCTTATCTCTTCTTCATATTCTTTGGAACTCTGCATTCAGATGCTTATATCTTTCCTTTTCTCCTTTGCTTTTTGCCTCTCTTCATTTCACAGCTATTTGTAAGGCTTCCCCAGACAGCCATTTTGCTTTTTTGCATTTTTTTCCCATGGGGATGGTCTTGATCCGTGTCTCCTGTACAATGTCACAAATCTCATTCCATAGTTCATCAGGCACTCTATCTATCAGATCTAGGCCCATAAATCTATTTCTCACTTCCACTGTATAATCATAAGTGAAGTGAAGTCGCTCAGTAGTGTCCGACTCTTTGCGACCCCCTGGACTGTAGCCCACCAGGCTCCTCCGTCCATGGGATTCTCCAGGCAAGAGTACTAGAGTGGTTGCCATTTCCTTGTCCAGGGGATCTTCCCAAGCCAGGGATCGAACCCAGGTCTCCCACATTGCAGCCAGAAGCTTTAACCTCTGAGCTACCAGGGAAGCCCAAAGTGAACAGTAAAAGAGACAATACTGGAAACCACTGTCAATGACAAATTCAAAATGTCTCTCCCCACACTACAGTGGCCACCAGGTTGTCGTCTTTTCAGTAGGGCAGAGAAGGGGAAAAGAGAAGTCATTTTCATTTCCATTCTTGAAATGCTCACCTTGTGGGCATGAGGTGATTATAATTATAAACTTTCACAAAAGACTTGATCTTTGACCTCTTAGTGATTTTCTTCTTGCCCATGGCAGCTGTCACTTTGCGGGGATAGCGATCAATTCCAGCCACCAGAGCATGGCTGTAGGGTCGGTCTGAGGTGCCGTCATCAATGTTCATAAGGGATTTGATTTAGGTCATACCTGAATGGTCTAGTGGTTTTCCCTACTTTCTTCAATTTAAGTCTGAATTTGGTAATAAGAAGTTCATGATCTGAGCCACAGTCAGCTCCTGGTCTTGTTTTTGTTGACTGTATAGAGCTTCTCCATCTTTGGCTGCAAAGAATATAATCAATCTGATTTTGGTGTTGACCATCTGGTGATGTCCATGTGTATATAAGGTCCATGTGTATATATAGGGTATATAAGGTTTTCACAAAAACTGGTCAGGGTCCTTGGCTAAGAGGAGACTCTGCCCTGGGCCTGCCAGTGTAATAAACTGCACTCCACTATCTGCGTTGTCCTTCTGAGTGAGTTTGCTTCCTGGAACGCACGGCTACAACAGAAGGAACAGTATCCAGGTGCATGTGTGTTGGACCTGGGGACAGTGGGTCTCTTTCAGTAATTGTTATGACTTTGACCAGAGCTAGTTTGGCTCTGTATCATTTATAACTTGAGATCGGTTGTTTTTGGACTTAAGTCAACAAGACAGCTCCCTACATGATAATCTGAAAAGGAAAGGGCCTGAAATTTTTGTCAGTAGTTGGTGTTTTGAGACTTGTTGTTTTGAGGCTTTGCCTTCTAAAGACTCTCTATCAAAATGTAAATAAGTTACCTGAAAAGTCATGATATGCAAATCCATTAATGTATTTGTAAGGATGACTTTATCAATTCCCTAACTCAGGGCTGGGCCAAGACAAGTTCACTACAAGTGTGAGTGTGTGCACACAGGCACAAGCCCAAAGTTCTGTGAAAGAGGACGATAACATAGATAGATAGTGATGGAAACAAAGCCTGGAAAATGAAACACTGTCTGAGAGGATTGCATCAGGACCATATAAAAATGCTAAGAGAGACTTTCCTGGAGGTACAGTGGTTAAGACTCTGCACTTTGAATGCAAGGGGTGTGGATTAGATCCCAGGTCAGGGAACTAGGATCCCACATGCTATGTGGTGAGACCCAAACAATATATAAATAAAGTATAAAAAATGCCAAGAACCTAGAGAGAGAATAAAAAATCACCTTCGGAGACAACTGCAACATGAAATCCAGTCTCTTACCCCTTAGCAAGTTTACCCCAGATGGCTCTTACAGATACTATGGTTCTGCAGGGGAGAAGTCAAAGTCCTGAGATCCATCAGATTCTGTGGTGGCACATCTCATCTCTTACTTCCTAGAAAGCAAGGTTGGCTCAGGGCATGGCTGTCTTCTTCTAGAGGTCATTAGGATCTTCCATATGCCATCTAAACACTTGACTGGCTGTCTAAGCAGAGACCATAGCCCACCTTCAGGTCCCTGACTGCGCTTGAGGTCTTGGACTCTCAGACACTTAAACCTGGAGACCAAATACTTCCACTGTACCTACTCTCCAACCCCTGCCATCCCATTGCTATAAAACCATCTGTCCTCACCTGTATGCTCGCCATGTATTGCTGTACTCATGCGTACATGAATCCAGTAAAAGCGGGTTATAATCAAGTGGCATAGTCAGCTCAGGCTGCTATAACAAAATACCATAGACTGGATGGCTTAAACAACAGAAATTTATTGCCTTACAGTTCTGGAGGTAGCAAGTGCAAAATCAAGATGTCCACTGATTTGGTTTCTGGTGAGAGCTCTCTTTCTGGCTTCCAGATGGCCCCCTTTTGGCTACGTCCTTACTTGGCCTTCTCTTGGTGCATGTGGAGCAAGAGATCTCTCTTTTTCTCTTCATATAAGGCCACCAATTCTACCGGATTAGGACTGCACCCTATGGCTTCATTTAGCATTATCTTCTAAAGGCCCTATTTTGTCAAATACAGTCACAATGACGAGTAGAGCTTTAATGTATGAATGGGGTAGGGGGACAGGAACACAATTTGGTCCATTAAGTTAGTTAAGACAGTCAGTCATGTCCGACTCTTTGCGACCCCATGGACTGTAGCCCACCAGCCTCCTCCATCCATGGGATTCTCCAGGCAAGAATACTGGAGTGGGTTGCCATTTCCTTCTCCAGGGGATCTTCCTGACCCAGGGATCGAACACAGGTCTCCTGTATTAGAGGCAGACGCTTTAAACTCTGAGCCACCAGGGAAGCCCAGTTTGGTCCATAACACCAAGGAAATCTGCATTTTCAGCCAGCATCCTAGGTGAGTCTGAGGCAAGTAGTCTAAGAACCTGGCTTTGAGAGGTCCTGCTTTAGAACCTATTCCCACACATTATTCCTAAAAGGAAAACAAACTTGTCACTGATTGCAACTCTAAGACATGTTCTATAATACCGTAAGTGAAAGTACTAGTCACTCAGTCATGTCTGACTCTTTTTGACCCCACAGACTGTAGCCTGCCAGCCTCCTCTGCCCATGGAATTCTCTAGGCAAGAATTCTGGAGTGGGTTGCCATTCCCTTCTCCAGGAGATCTTCCTGACCCAGGGATTGAACCCAAGTCTCCTGCATTGCAGGCAGATTCTTTACTGTCTGAGCCACTAGGGAAGCCCCATGACACCGCACACATAACTGCAACTGGATGACTCTGCTGGTGAGCCTATTACACGTTACCCAGTGCAGATGAGGAAACTGAAGCCTATGATGCTGAGTAATTTAAAAATGTTTTCCTTGAGTAGTACATTTAGATAACCTTTGACAAGCACTGAGGTGTGGCAACATATTTAAAAAGTTACTAAATAAGACAAACACATTTCCAAACATTTACTTTAAAGAAAAATTACAGTAGCAGAAACCGTTGCTAATTAAATGCAAATAGTTGGTTAATATGCAATGCAATTATCTCTTACTCAAGGAATTACATATGGAATACTGCATGCACCATTTCCTTCTTGAAGGAAAATAAATTCTCTTAAATCCACCATAAAATTACCCAACACAAACGGTCCAAACCTTTCACCAGTAGGCTGGAAGCCAGCTGACATACTTTCATCCACACCACACAACCATCCACCTTAGATACTCTGCACAATGTGCTCATTATCACGAATGTTTGTATCACCCAATTAACAATGTCATTGTATGTTTTCTTCCCTCTGAATGTATTACCAAGCAAATAATTTAACACATGAATGTATCTTCTGTTATTTTTCAGAAAAGACTGAATGTGCTTTGGTAGCCTTCAAAGCTAAGGAGCATTGCATATTGGAATGATGTTTGCAATTGGGCAGCCCAGCAGTGCCTGGATACAGTGAGTAATGAAAAGTGTTTTGAAGTACTGAGCTTGCCACTACAATGTGAAATCGAAAAATTTCTAGCAAGAAATATATTTCTATGCAAAAAAATGTTTGTTAATAGCTTTTTTCCCAATTGCCCACCTAGTTTAAAAGCACACAATAGGTTTACTCAAAGGGGAATGGAGGGCAAGAAAGGAATATACATTATTATCTTTTTCTATCATATCATCCATGATACTATAGCCCAGGAAAATCTAAGAAAAAAAAACTATAAGGTACATGAATTCCAACAAAAGCACAAATAATAATAATTCTTTTCACTTAGGTCCTTCCTCTGCCACACCACTCAGATCCTATGTCTCTTTTCTCAATAGCTGCAGGTGGCTCTTAGGCATGACAGTGGTCTTTTAAACCACCAAATGATTTTTAAAGTCAGATCCTTGACCACTACTCTTTTCTCTTTGTAAGCTGTTAGTTGCTCACTCACATCTGACTCTGTGACCCCATGGGCTATAGCCTACCAGGCTCTTCTGTCCATGGAATTCTCCAGGCAAAAATATTGGAGTGAGTTGCCATTCCCTTCTCCAGGGGATCTTCCTGACCCAGGGTTCAAACCTGGGTGCTCTGCACTGCAGGTAGATTCTTTACCATCTGAGCCACCAAGAAAGCCCACTCTTAGGCTCCACAAATGTTTGAACATCAGTCCAGGAAGCTTATCCTGAATGGAGAAAATAGTCAGTCCCTATCTCTGGTCTCCTTTTCTCTTCCCTCTCTCATTCACAGAGAAGAATGAGCCATTCTATCAATTTTCACTTTTCTCTGGGGTCTAGTTGCCTTTTAGACTTCTATCAGATGACTTTGCAAAGCTCCAACTAACTACACCACACACACACATAGCCTGTTTTCTGTATTCAAAAATGCAGTTTTCTCATAATATCTCTGAAATCAGGGTAGCCTTTGGGGACAACTGCAAATTGCTCTAACATTGCTTTCCTCATATTTCCCTCTGTGAAATTAGAGCTGTTCCTTTTTCCATCCTCCCCTTTCTGAACCATGGACTATAAACTTGGGAGTTGTATGCCAAGCAAACACACTGCTGGAATGGGTAGATTTCTTCACACCGTTGCTGGGTTTTGGTATCTGCCAGCTAAGGTGCATGAATGCTTGTAGAGTGAGACTCTTTGGGACCCCCTGGACTGTAGCCCATCAGACTCTTTTGTCCAGGAGTGGGCAGCCCAGGGGATCTTCCTGACCCAAGTATCAAAACCCACGCCTCCAGTGTCTACTGCACTGCAGGCAGGTTCTTTACCTGCTGAGCCATCGTGGAAGCCAAAGACTCTTCTTTGTTTTAAGTTCAGTAAAGCTGAATCATAAAACTTACCTGGCACATGCCTTCTAAAGAGCTCTTTCAGTACATAGAAAATAAAGTGATAACAAAAAGTTTACTTCATATATTTTGCTTTTTCGGTGATACCGAAAATAATGACATATCCTACATTTAATGAAACATATTTCTGTTTAAAAAATAGGCAGTAGTGGCAAATTTTATACATGGCAGGCAAGTTGAATCCTTGGGAAGAGCGTAGCCAAGGATGTTTTGGCCCTCTTCAATGGGCTGTGACACACATTAAACATTTTAAGATCATTAATTTTTTTGTTTTATCTCTGCTGGTATAGTACCCGAGGGCTCCCACAGAAGTTTCACTGGCCTTGATCTCATTTGTGGGGTGTTGTCTTCACAGCTAGTAACCCCATCATGCCACTTCTGTATTCATTAATGCTGCCCTCACAGAAAAGGAAACCTTCCCTTTCCACCAGTACGGCAGCTCTTCCACTGCTGATGCTGTCTCTTTTTTTCAGTTCTCTCTCTCACTCTCTTGATAAAACTGAGCTTATCTTTTCAGAGCTAGGTTAGAGGACATTTTGAGGGGCAGCATCCAGAGTCACACCAAAACATCTGTCAATTCTAAAAATTGACATGCTTTTTAAGATAAAGAGCAGGCATCTATTTTATCCCAGGATGAGCTCCTTGCCTTTTTTGAAAACTCCTATCAAGAAGAATCCTACAGCCAGAGGGTCAGACCCTAAGTCTTTTTATCTGTCTTCCCAAAAGATGTGTGAGGTCCACAGGCTAAGAAACCTCCTTAAATACTTATCTCAGAAGTAGACAAGCAGATATGTCTTACCAGTATCTGCCACATACTCCTTGTCTGTCTTCTCCTCCAGGCTATACGCATCTGAAAGGGAGAGTATGCTGCATTTCATTTATAACCTTCTTAATAGGTACTAGTAGATAGTACTCTGGGCTTCCCTAGTGGCTCAGTCAGTAAAGAATCCTCCTGCAATGCAGGAGACCCAAGTTCGATCCACAGGTCAGGAAGATCCCCTAGAGAAGAAAACGGCAACCCACTCCAGTGTTCGTGCCTGGGAAATCCCGTGGACAGGAGCCTGGCGGGCTACAGTTCATGGGGTCACGAGAGTCGGACATGACTTACTAAACACCACCACAGATAGCACTACGGAGTAAAATTCTCATACCCAGGTGACTCTAAATATTGTTTACTGAACGTATTAACAAATGATTACAATTAATGGTCACTAAAGCATAGAATATTAGAGTTAGAAGTGATATTAAAGATAATTTAACACAAAAATGTTATGAATACATCAGGAGACTATATTCTAGAAGTTAGACAACTCTCTCATGATTACATAACTAATACGTGACAGAACCACAGAGAGACTGGGTCTACTGATGACACTTAATCAGTTCTCTCCCTTTTAAAACACTAAGGGCTGCTACATTGAAACTCACAATTTTAATAAGCTTTTCCTATAAATAAGGATATTAAATCAATGCATGTATTACTCCCTCATCCTGCAGTAATATGGACCAGGAACTGAAAGACCGCCAATTTTCTTTCTCCAACCATTAGAAGCAAATAATGAGCTTAAGTCTTTATAGACCTCTTATTTTTGCATCACTGCTATAACAAAGAAAATGTGTATATTTCAAGATTAGACTTTGGTCCAAGCAGCAAACAGGACACACAAAACTAGAGGGAGATTAAAATTTATCTCACTCCCACATCTCTTAAGAGTTACAGTTACTAGTTCCAATATTTCCAGCCAGAAGAGAAAAAGATTGAGAGGACAATACCCAGGTACCATCCGTTGTTAGAGATCCTTAACAGCTTTTCAGTGGGATTCACTGGCAGTATTTCTAGAATGTGGATGCTAAATACTAGCTTTTATAATATACATTTGTAGATCCTCAGCATCAACTTCTAAATAGCATCACCATCACTTTAAGTGCAAACAGTAAAACTACAAGTAACGATAGCCACAATTTTCAATCATTTTACGATTTAGAAAAAAAATAATTTTTCACCTCTACACAAAAACATTTCCTCCCTGAGGTTCCATATAGCAAAGAATTAAAATTGCTGAAGGTTACCTATTCTATAGATGACTGCAATTCACATAGTGGGAAACTGTCGAAATGTAACTCTGCATCTTTGCCCGATATTCACTCGACTTCTCCTTAAGGCACTAGTTGAATTTATCTGACAGTAAGTCTTGATTTGGGGAGGAGAGGGTAGGAAGGCTGAACATTACATTGCTAATATAAAGTCGGAGCCTTCTCTCAAGCTGCATAAGACACCGATTTCCTTGCAAAATAAAATGTGCAAAGGCATATCAGGATCATTCATTTCAGCTTCATTACTGGTAATTGATCACACTGCCCAGAGGAAATCAGTCCATTTGTTTTTCATGAGCCAGACTGGACAGAGGTCACCATTCACATCTCTCCTCTATAATGAACTAATTATCAAAACAATGGGCACTTAATGAAAGGCAGTCAAGGAAACATATCTGTCCTAGTTCTTTTGAATTTTCAAACTGTACAGATATATGGAACTCAGATCATTTTCTCTACGAAATCCTCTACTAAATCTACTAAAACAAACTTGGTTCTTCCCTTCATCCTAATTTTCCTCCTGAAATTGATCGTACAGTTCTTGATCTCACTCTCCCCAATACAACAGATGCCCACGCTAAACATGAAAAGAAGTATCCACCTCCTCAGAAATGTTCTAAGAGAGCCACACTCTAATTGGTTTGTATGCCTTGCAAAGAAAACACCAGCACATGTATAAACAGACTGACAGGTTGCCTGATTCCACTGTGAGGAGGCTCACAAGTCTCTGTTCAGTGAGCTTCCAGAAAGTCCTCCGGCAATGCTCATTAGCAAAACACAGCTGATACCTCTCCAAAGGTAATTGGTTGGGGGTGGCGTGAGAAGAAAAGGGCATATCCTTTCTCTCCCTGGATCCAAAAGGACAAAGACTAAAATCCTACATATTCCTCAACTCTTCAGCGTTAAAACACTCAGAATCATTAAACAACAACAACAACAAAAAAAAGCAAACTAAAAAACCCAGAAACTTCTCTCCACTAAGAAGTTTGGCAATCTGGTTCACACCCCTTCAGCTAAAGTTTTAGATCTCATTTTCTGAGCTGAACCCTGGGAAAGATAAGGGCCAACACATATTGGCACTATTCAAGGTACTGACTGCAGATATTAACCCATAGTCAATGATGACCTTTTCTGACAGATTTTAATATACTGACTACTCATAGACTATACAGTCTTAATATACTATTACCCTATCGCCCAAAAGTTGTAATTTGTTTAGTTACAACCACTTTAAAATATATCCAGTATATGCTGCAATATGTTCAGAAGTGGCTTTTGGCACCAGGGAGTGTAGAATTATTCCCTCCCAGCTATTCAGTTTTCCTGAGAGTAGATAATAATTGTGTAGACCTCCACCATACATAACCCTGCCGGGGGCTGGGGGAAAACACTTTTCCAAGTGAAAAATTTTGAAAAAAGTATTTAGTGAAAAATTTTCTGAAAATGGCAGCAGCCACAACCAAGCAGAGAACACTTAAAATACAAATCTGAGTTTTGTCAGGAAGGATGTGAGGATGGAGAAAAAAGAAAAACGTACATCTCTCCATATACATGCATATATGTGAGATTTAAAAGCTAACATTGCATATGGTGATTCTCTGAACTTCTACATGAATTGCTAAAAATTTTATTTCCTTTTGTAGGAATACATTAAAGATCATAAAATGTCCTCTAGGAAGAGAAAGAGAGTATGTATTAGATGGTTCTTTACTTAGCTCACCACCTCCCCTCCCCAACACTGTGACTACCAAGGTTACAAATACGTCCACAGAAATGTCAAGAAACAGGCGAGAAGCCGGTACCTCATGTCCCCAGAGGTACGCAGTAGGCTCATCACTCACAGCTGTGACTTCTCACTCTGATCTCCTTGCTAGGAAGCTTTGATAAACACTTAACTCTTATGTACCCTAGTTTTTATATTGTATAAATAAATTTCCCCCAGAATGGATACCTGCGTATGTATGGCTGAGTCCCTTTGTGGCTCACCTGAAACTACGCAATATTGTTAATCTGCTATACCCCAATACAAAACAAAAAGTTTAACGTTTGAAAAAAAAATTTCCCCCATTTTTCTTCACAGAAAATAACAATCAACTTCTTAAAAAATCATATAAGCCATGGCATAAAGATCACAGGACAAATTACCTAAGAGCTGCGGCCTCAGAGAAAATCCCTGGGCCTTATAAGAAGATGTGATTGAAGAGGAAAAGAGAAAAAGTAGTAGTTTCTTCTACAACTGTAAAGGGATTCATAAAGTTAAATTAAAATATGGCAGAGAGAAAACAAGTGCAGTCTATAAACTCCCTATGCAATAAGACAGTACTGACAAGATCTAATCCACTCCACTAATCATCATATACAGCTTTTTTTGAGATGTTTTTAGAAAGAGATTTAAATAATGTATGAAAATATTCTCATACTGATGCTGGTGACTGTATATACATCTTTATGCACTCTGGGAGTTGACGATGGTCAGGGAGGCCTGGCGTGCTGCAGTCCATGGGGTGGCTAAGAGTCAGACACAACTGAGCGACTGATACACTGTAATGACACAGCCATCTCCACTAGGTCTGTGACTTTGCAGGAGCTGCTTCCTACCACTTCTTCCTTCTATGACATTCCCTCTAATGGCCAAGCAGGTTAGGCCAGAAGGAAAAGACTTCAAGGGAAAGCCACCATCTTAGTGTACTCCCCAAGAGTCCAGACAAGGGGCCTGTAGTGACACTGAGGGGGAAGTCAGGCTGGCGGAAACACTTCATGTGTTGCTGACAAGTTCTTTATGCACTCTGGGAGTTGACGATGGTCAGGGAGGCCTGGCGTGCTGCAGTCCATGGGGTGGCTAAGAGTCAGACACGACTGAGCGACTGAACTGAACTGATACACTCTAATGCCATAGCCATCTCCACTAGGTCTGTGACTTTGCAAGAGCTGCTTCCTACCACTTCTTCCTTCTATGACATTCCCTCTAATGGCCAAGCAGGTTAGGCCAGAAGGAAAAAACTTCAAGGGAAAGCCACCATCTTAGTGTACTCCCCAAGAGTCCAGACAAGAGGCCTGCAGTGACACTGGGGGGGAAGTCAGGCTGGCGGAAACACTTCATGTGTTGCTGACAAGATGATTTGCAGTTATACTGATTATTACTGGCCCAGATAAAATTAGCTTATTTTCGTATCTCTAATTTCCTTTAATTTCTCTGAACCTGGCAGGGTCTCTATAACTTTATGCTCTTTTCATTGCATAGCTTCTGTTCTGATTTTTTTTTTTTTTCTGTGCTTTTAGGTGACTTTAGGAATGAGGCAAAGCATAAAATCATAAGAGTAAGTCATCAGCTTGAATTAAGAAATCTCATAAACATAAAACATAAAGGTATCAATAAACCTAAGCTAAATATACCTATAGAAAAATGATACTAACATATAGCTCTATGCTTCTTAGTAGACAATGCAAAACATGATATATGACAGATTAGCTGCCATTACTTACGTAATAATTTGCAAGTACCATTTCATTATGGAAGACATACTTCACCCAGCAAAATATGTTAAGATTAACTTATGTGGATGTTTATAGAAAGATGACCAAAAAATAATAATAATTACAATGGGTCAGGTGTTCTCATAGTAGTGGTAGTGGTAGGTGCTCAGTCGTGTCCGACTCTTTGTAATCCCATGGAATATAACCCACCAGGCTCATGGAATTCTCCAGGCAAGAATACTGGAGTGGATTGCCATTCCCTTCTCCAGAGGATCTTCCTGACCCAGGTATCAAACAGGGGACTCCTGTGTTGCAGGCAGATTCTTTACCATTTGAGCTATAGGGAAGACTCCACATGGTATTAATAAAAGCTCTAGGAATCTTTTTCATGTGAACATATCTTAATCTAACTCTCAGTGGAGTCAAAAGCATTATGTTAAAGCAGCGTATAACCATTTACATGAGGTCTAATATATGGCTACTTGGAAGTCTGACTTCACCCAGGCTTGAGAATACAGAAGAATAGAGATTTGGCACCTCTATATTCACATATAGAAGCTCTCCTGATAGCAGGCTGCCTACCAGGAAGTACTTATGAGGGAAAGACATCAGGTCTTCTGCATAAGGATAAGGTTGCCAACAGAAATCTCCACATAAATTTGCCAGGTGGAGAAACCCAAGATCAGGAGGCCAGAAGGATAGAAGAAACTGTCAGGATCGACATAATCAATTGGGAAGGGTCTGAGCAAGCAAGGGCTGATGCTGAGAAAACAAGCAATGCATCAGCAGAAAAGCAGGATAGAGAGAGGACACAAATGATGGTCAACCCCGAGGACATTCACTTTATTTAAGCTCCATAGTATCTATTAACTGACAAAGTGATAGCTAGATTTTTTGGTAACATTCTGGAAAGCAGGTAGTTTGAGACTAAAGTCAAAGGGATTGAATGCTTGAAATACACAGTTATTCTGTATTGAAGTATCACATCTTTTTCTACAGAGACCAGATATGCATTTTCTTTGGAAAATTAGAGTATGGTTTGTGTTCTCACATAGAAAGTGGGAGACTACTCATAAGGCTTTTGAAATGATGATGTTCAAAAATCAGTGTCAATGTCATTAAACTTCTTTTTCCCAGCAGGACCTCGGAGAGGTGTCCAGAGTCAAGGAGTGTGGTTTCCACAATGGCCTGACAGACGGCATGAGGGGTTCATGTGTCTCTGTTTCAGGATCATATGTGCCTGGAGGAAGGGGTGCCATTTTCTTATTATTACAAATGCTCTAAAAAGCTGGCAGAGTTCTCGGGGCCACAAAGAGAGAGCTGAGTCAGAGTCCAGGCAGAGAGAAGGGTTTGGCAGGAAGAGAGCAAGTGATCCACCTGGGATGGAGAAGCTACAGACAATAAATTCCCAGAAGAGCCAGCAGTAGCTACAGTGTTGCATAATTCATGGCTTGGGAAGGAGGCCATATTGGTGGGTACTATAATTTGGCATATTCTTAAATGAAAACTGAAACCATGAATAAAGGAGTGCTATTACACTGGAGACTGAACTGTCAAATGAATGCTGTATAGGAATACTGAAATTTCAATCCCAATTGTTAATATTGCATGAGTTATATTACAATAGTGATTGGAAGCATATTATAGAAGCCACTTAACAATATCTGTTTTACTTGTAACCTACAATAGCAATCATTAACAACAACTGTGATAACAATATGCTAAGAACTGAGAGCATTCAAATCTGGAAGAGACAAAGAAATGAAAAAAAAAGTTTGTAGAGTGTCTGAAAGCCTGAATAGGCACAGGTGTGATAACCAAAAGCCCTATCCAAAGAAAAAGTGGTTGACAACTGCTGGGGATGTCAAGGATATTTCAGAAATGTATACAAGATTCTTCAAAAGTTCTATTCAGAAACACATTCCATCAATTCTCAGAACCTGCTGGATGCCAGACTGATGAAAGTGACAATCAAGCAAGAAATTATTCAGGATGAGATATTGACAGACATCTGAAAAAAACCCATTAGTTCTCAAACTGAATGCAGAAATATTTAGAAAGAAAAACTTTGGAGCAATCAGATATTAGTTCAAGGTTTGCCTCTGCCATTTAGTAGCATGTTGTTTTGGGACAGTCACATAATATTGTACAATGTTACAAGTCAAAAGAAGCTGTGGATATATTGAATACTTCTTTACATTTTAAAGATTATTAAAGAATCCAAAGAGTTTCATTCTCTGGGTATATGTGTGCTCAGTCCTCAGTCGTGTCTGACTTTCTGAGACCCCATGAACCATAGCCAGCCGGGTTCCCCTGTTCATGGAATTTTCCAGGCAAGAATATTGAAGCAAGTCACCAGTTCCTACTCCAGGGTATCTTTCCAACCCAAGAACTGAACCCATGTCTCCTGCATCTCTTGCATTGGCAGGCTGATTCCTTAACACGGTGCCACCTGGAAAGCCCAACATTCACCATACTAGAAATTTAACTTGAGATTTAAAAAACATTATTTAGTCTTTATTTAAATATAAAAATAATAAGCCCATTACATGACACATGTTAAAAAAACCAAATATATTGTCCAAAAATGTAAGAATAATATCATGTTTATATTGATATTTTGTAAATATCTTGAGTGTTCTGACTTAATAGAAGACAGTTGGATTCTTATATCTGTTTCTTCATTCAATAGGCTGTTTTTGAAAATGGAAGAAAAGCTGTCAATTTCCTCCACATATTTGAGAAATTCTGAAACATAAAAATCAGGTACAATCTGATTATAGGATATACAGAGAAGAGAAAACCACAGCATCAAACACTACTGTTCAGCAGGATTCTGCTCAAGGGAGCTCTGTCGAGTTCAAAGTCAGTGAGTACAATAACAGAAAGGAGCTAGGATACATTATATGAGTAGGTTAATTAAAGCATTTCTTGTATTTATTTAAGAGAAAGGACCTTTCTGTTTCTTTGCAGACACAGGCTAGTGTCCTTTTCCTCACGACTACACCCAGAGAACCTTTCTCTGAAGAAAATGGGTCATCTCCCAGAGGACGGTTCTGCATGTGGGTGTCAACATCTGAGAGAAAGAACATGGCTTAAGGTCATGTCAAAGCTCTATAACATATGCCAAGAAAGAATATACTGACTCAGAAATGAGATTCACCAAGATTGCTTCTCCCAAAGTAACTTTCTTGACAATGAGAACGTCACAGGACAGTAGACGCTGACCAACAACACGGTTGTGTGGTACCTCCTGTCCGACTGTGCTTTCATTTTTATTTTATATTATTTTATTTTTTGGCACACTGCATGGCTTGCAAGATCTTAGTTTCCTGAACAGGGACTGAACCTGGGGCCCTGGCAGTGAAAGCATCGAGTCCTAACCACTGGACCACAAGGGTATCACCCAGACTGTGCTTTTAGAGTTTTAAATTAGAATCTCACACTCAAGGGCTGTTGGGAACAAAGACATACAAAACTGCATAATAATCCCATGCAAGCTAACTATACTAATTAAACTAGTTCTTTATTCCAAAATCCAAACAGTCAAACAAGGGTCATCAAATATTAGAGAAATATTAAAAGCACGGAAATAAGGAAGCAAAACAAAGAAATAAACTAGTAAATCTGGGATAAAACTGAACAAATTGGAGAGAAAATACTTCTTAAAAATATTAGTGTCTTCAGAGAGATAGAAGAGGATATTATATACATCCAAAATTTAAGAAGAGTTTTGCATGACTAGGAAGCTCTTCAAGGTAAGATTTGAATCTTCTTTAGCACAACTAATTAATTACATACTAAATCATCAGTTTTAAAGCTTTCTTGACCAATAAATACATTTACCATTATGACACGTTGTTTATATGTAGGTATATGTTACATCCAGCCACTATTTCATGTATGATAATTCTATTTATTTTGTCAAAAAGACCTGTGATTTATTGGTGTGTTGTGATCAGGGTTTTAAAACAGTTGGTTTAATTGTAGGATAAAAAAAAACCCTTAAAATCAAAGGATTAGTCTGTAGGATAGAAGTTTAAATAATAACATGTCAAAGAATGAAAAGCAAAGAAATGGATAAAAAGAGTAATAAGTAAGAGTCATAGATTAAAAAAAAAAAAATCCAAGAGGCACAATATCCATCTTTCTCTTAAAAAAAAAAAAAAAATATATATATATATATATACACAAACACACACATACATACACAAACTTGAGGCTTCCCAGGTGGCACTAATGGTAACGACCCCCACCTGCTGATGCAGGAGACATAAGAGATGTGGGTTTGATCCCTGGGTCAGGAAGATTCCCTGCAGAAGGACACGCAGTCCACTCCAGTATTCTTGCCTGGAGCATCTCATGGGGAGAGGAGCCTGGTGGGCTATAGTCCATGGGGTCAGAAAGAGCTGGACATGACTGAGCACAGCACAGCACATACACACACTTCAGTTCAGTTCAGTCGCTCAGTCGTGTCCGATTCTTTGCGACCCCATGAATCACAGCATGCCAGGCCTCCCTGTTCATCACCATCTCTCGGAGTTCACTCAGACTCACATCCATCGAGTCAGTGATGCCATCCAGCCATCTCATCCTCGGTCGTCCCCTTCTCCTCCTGCCCCCAATCCCTCCCAGCATCAGAGTCTTTTCTAATGAGTCAACTCTTCGCATGAGGTGGCCAAAGTACTGGAGTTTCAGCTTCAGCATCATTCCTTCCAAAGAAATCCCAGGGCTGATCTCCTTCAGAATGGACTGGTTGGATCTCCTTGCAGTCCAAGGGACTCTCAAGAGTCTTCTCCAACACCACAGTTCAAAAGCATCAATTCTTCGGCGCTCAGCCTTTTTCACACTCCAACTCTCACACCCATACATGACCACAGGAAAAACCTTAGCCTTGACTAGATGGACCTTAGTCGGCAAAGTAATGTCTCTGCTTTTGAAAATGCTATCTAGGTTGGACCTAACTTTTCTTCTAAGGAGTAAGCGTCTTCTAATTTCATGGATGCAGTCACCATCAGCAATGATTTTGGAGCCCCCAAAAATAAAATCTGACACTGTTTCCACTGTTTCCCCATCTATTTCCCATGAACTACACTTACACATGGGTAAAAAACCCAAATAGTATAGAAGAAAAAAAATGAAAGATTTTTTTTTCTCTATTTTCTAACCTTCAAGTCCTACTTACTAGAGATAATCACTATTATCAGTATTTATAGTTTTTAGGCGACTACTATTAAAATCTTAATGCTCTCAAACCCTTAATTTTAGACAGTATTTATCACCACCCATTATGAAGAACGAGAAGCTCAAAACACCCAAACTTCCTGCCAATCTTTGTAAACTCTTATTATTTTCCATTCTTCTAGGTCTCTTGATTTATTTTATACATATATGTAATTTATTACTGTCACACGAGTGTATGTTCCTCGATTCTTTGTCTCGTCACAACAAAGATTTGGAGTGACGGACATTAAAGCCCCCTCGGCGTGTCACAGCTCTCAGGTCTCGAATGGACCATGTTATAGCTCTTAGACAAATCAGTGTTACAGCTCAGTGTTACAGCTCTATTTTAATTAGAAGATAGCAGGAAAATCCATCTTCCAGGCGTGAGGGCACGTCGATCTAAAGGCAAGAGGAGTAGAGCATGCCAGCGCAGGGGTGGCTGTCTCTTATACACATCTAGATGTGTATAAGAGACAGCTCTAATGCCATAGCCATCTCCACTAGGTCTGTGACTTTGCAAGAGCTGCTTCCTACCACTTCTTCCTTCTATGACATTCCCTCTAATGGCCAAGCAGGTTAGGCCAGAAGGAAAAAACTTCAAGGGAAAGCCACCATCTTAGTGTACTCCCCAAGAGTCCAGACAAGAGGCCTGCAGTGACACTGGGGGGGAAGTCAGGCTGGCGGAAACACTTCATGTGTTGCTGACAAAATGATTTGCAGTTATACTGATTATTACTGGCCCAGATAAAATTAGCTTATTTTCGTATCTCTAATTTCCTTTAATTTCTCTGAACCTGGCAGGGTCTCTATAACTTTATGCTCTTTTCATTGCATAGCTTCTGTTCTGATTTTTTTTTTTTTTCTGTGCTTTTAGGTGACTTTAGGAATGAGGCAAAGCATAAAATCATAAGAGTAAGTCATCAGCTTGAATTAAGAAATCTCATAAACATAAAACATAAAGGTATCAATAAACCTAAGCTAAATATACCTATAGAAAAATGATACTAACATATAGCTCTATGCTTCTTAGTAGACAATGCAAAACAAGATATATGACAGATTAGCTGCCATTACTTACGTAATAATTTGCAAGTACCATTTCATTATGGAAGACATACTTCACCCAGCAAAATATGTTAAGATTAACTTATGTGGATGTTTATAGAAAGATGACCAAAAAATAATAATAATTACAATGGGTCAGGTGTTCTCATAGTAGTGGTAGTGGTAGGTGCTCAGTCGTGTCCGACTCTTTGTAATCCCATGGAATATAACCCACCAGGCTCATGGAATTCTCCAGGCAAGAATACTGGAGTGGATTGCCATTCCCTTCTCCAGAGGATCTTCCTGACCCAGGTATCAAACAGGGGACTCCTGTGTTGCAGGCAGATTCTTTACCATTTGAGCTATAGGGAAGACTCCACATGGTATTAATAAAAGCTCTAGGAATCTTTTTCATGTGAACATATCTTAATCTAACTCTCAGTGGAGTCAAAAGCATTATGTTAAAGCAGCGTATAACCATTTACATGAGGTCTAATATATGGCTACTTGGAAGTCTGACTTCACCCAGGCTTGAGAATACAGAAGAATAGAGATTTGGCACCTCTATATTCACATATAGAAGCTCTCCTGATAGCAGGCTGCCTACCAGGAAGTACTTATGAGGGAAAGACATCAGGTCTTCTGCATAAGGATAAGGTTGCCAACAGAAATCTCCACATAAATTTGCCAGGTGGAGAAACCCAAGATCAGGAGGCCAGAAGGATAGAAGAAACTGTCAGGATCGACAT
The DNA here is from genome assembly GCA_006410635.1 of Cephalophus harveyi. Lineage (NCBI taxonomy): Eukaryota > Metazoa > Chordata > Mammalia > Artiodactyla > Bovidae > Cephalophus > Cephalophus harveyi. The sequence continues at coordinate 55,291 of SJYT01050936.1, read as the reverse complement.
AATCAATTGGGAAGGGTCTGAGCAAGCAAGGGCTGATGCTGAGAAAACAAGCAATGCATCAGCAGAAAAGCAGGATAGAGAGAGGACACAAATGATGGTCAACCCCGAGGACATTCACTTTATTTAAGCTCCATAGTATCTATTAACTGACAAAGTGATAGCTAGATTTTTTGGTAACATTCTGGAAAGCAGGTAGTTTGAGACTAAAGTCAAAGGGATTGAATGCTTGAAATACACAGTTATTCTGTATTGAAGTATCACATCTTTTTCTACAGAGACCAGATATGCATTTTCTTTGGAAAATTAGAGTATGGTTTGTGTTCTCACATAGAAAGTGGGAGACTACTCATAAGGCTTTTGAAATGATGATGTTCAAAAATCAGTGTCAATGTCATTAAACTTCTTTTTCCCAGCAGGACCTCGCAGAGGTGTCCAGAGTCAAGGAGTGTGGTTTCCACAATGGCCTGACAGACGGCATGAGGGGTTCATGTGTCTCTGTTTCAGGATCATATGTGCCTGGAGGAAGGGGTGCCATTTTCTTATTATTACAAATGCTCTAAAAAGCTGGCAGAGTTCTCGGGGCCACAAAGAGAGAGCTGAGTCAGAGTCCAGGCAGAGAGAAGGGTTTGGCAGGAAGAGAGCAAGTGATCCACCTGGGATGGAGAAGCTACAGACAATAAATTCCCAGAAGAGCCAGCAGTAGCTACAGTGTTGCATAATTCATGGCTTGGGAAGGAGGCCATATTGGTGGGTACTATAATTTGGCATATTCTTAAATGAAAACTGAAACTATGAATAAAGGAGTGCTATTACACTGGAGACTGAACTGTCAAATGAATGCTGTATAGGAATACTGAAATTTCAATCCCAATTGTTAATATTGCATGAGTTATATTACAATAGTGTAGCCACTGCCATTTTGGACTCCTTCTCCCTGTTCTACCTACCTAACATTACAATCTAAAAATATGATTTATCTTCATTACTTTCCCCTTTCTATCATCCTTCATTTTATAAAATTCACTACATTACTATTATTACTATATTGTCAAGTTTTATAATATTTGCATTATCCTCTATATTTATTTTGTGCTTTGCCTGTAGATTGATTCTAAAAACTAAAAATCAGCAAACACAATTGAAATGCTGTAACACTTTCAATTATGTTTGCTGATTTTTAGTCTAAAGTGGATAAAGATATGGACAATTTTCAGACACCCTACACTTTCATAATTACATGCTGATACCGTTAAAATGGACTTCCCAGGTTGTGCTGGTGGTAAAGAAGCCGCCCAATGCAGGAGACACCTGAAACAAGGGTTCAATCCCTGGGTCAGGAAGATCCCCTGTAGGAGGACATGGCAATCCACTCTAGTATTCTTCCCTGGAGAATCCCATAAACAGAGGAACCTGGTGGGCTATGGTCCATAGGATCTCAAAGAGTCAGATGAGAATGAAACAACTTAGCACACAGGCATGTACCATTAAAATGCCTTTCCTATACCTGAATCTGCATTTTACACATTAAGTGGTGAAGGATGCTCCTGAACCATTCAACAGATCTGGAATACCAATTTTAGGTACCCAACATGGCATCTAGACTGCCAGAGTTGGACAGGGAAGACTTGCTTTTGTGACATTAAATGTGGACAGAATTTCATCCAGACCTGTCTCAGGCTAAGCTTAGATGAAGGGGTGGTGGTCTTTCACAAAGCCTCCGGATATCTGGGTTTTCCAGCTAGCTTACTCAGGCAGGATCATAGGTCATACCCCAGAGATTCAACTTTCTTACCCCTCTCCACCTGTTATTCTTTTCTTCATTTTCACTGTGGGGCAAGACCACAAGGACAAATGCGTGGTGACAAGGAAGGGTACAATAGGGCACCTTCAACAGCCCTATTCTATGGGAAAATGCTGGGGGAAGGCTTCAGGGAGAAACTCACAGTATAATCCATTGACATACAGAAAGTCCTATCTTTCCCTCTCTCCTTGCTCCAGGCACCTAGTAGGTCCAGGCACAGAGGTTTAAAAATTGAGTTTTTACCTGGTCTTTGACTGTGAAGAGATGAGGGGACAGTCATAGACAGGAAAAGGGGATGTTGGTCTGACTTGAATCCTAGATGAAAAATGATTGATTACAGAACTTAAAAGCAGCAGCCAAAGAATCCCACTGCTTGTAAAAAGTTCTTAGAAGTCCTTGGAAGATCTTAGAAGTCTTCCAGATTTTCTGGCTCCAAGAGGGCCAGGCAGTGCAGAAACCATACTGGGAATTTTATCATTTTTTTTTTTAGCTTCACAAGAGGAGACATTCTTCCCTCAAATAAGTTAATAAGTTGGTCTACTGGACTACTTTAGGGTATTTCAATTTCAAATACATTTCTGGTGAATATTATCTATTGAATACTAATCTCGGAAAGGTCTCATCACACTTGACATCATTTCCCAATTGGGAGATTCTTCCTAAACCTGGGATATAAGTTAAATCTTCATGCATATGTTCTTTCTAGATTTAAAAAAAAAAATTCTTTTTATCTACTTCTCTTAAAATTTTCCATTTAACTCATATAGAATTCATGCTGCATGTATACATATAAAGGTGAATATACTATCTTGACTTTTCTCCATAGAATCAATTTTCAAGATGCCATTTATTGAACAAATTATATCTTTCCTGTTCTATTGGGGTTAACTAGAATTCCAATTTTTTAGTGTATTTTCAGAACTAAACCTTTATCAGTAATGAAAATACTCAAAGACTTCATTTACAGGACACACACGTTCATACCTTCCCAGGACCAAGATGTATGAGAAGTCAAATAATTCATCAGAATGTTGCTAGGTGCAAATGAAATCAGGATGAAGGATGATAAATGTTCTTAAGGATATTTCATCTGAGTCTTGATGGAAGATGATAAAATAGTCTTACAACATAGCTCAACAGACCTTCATAGTGTCTGAATCTCTCCCCTGGATAGAAGTAGATGCTCATTACAGCTTTTGTCTCTGGATAAACTTCAATGTTAGATGTGTCGGTGTTATCATCACTATGTTCTATGGGATCTGTGTATACTCTATTAATCCTCTTAAATGAGACAATATCTATTTCTCCTGGGCCACTTCCATGAGCACCCTTATCAATTCAGTGCATTTTCTTGGGATTTATAGGAACATGATCATGTTTGTTTCAAATAACAGTACTATTTTCCTTTTCAAAATTTATAATTGTATGTCTATTTCAGCACATATTCTATTGACTAGAAACTACAGAACAGTATTTAAATTATAATAATGACACTTAGCACCCTCAAATTGCCCCAACTACATCTAATGGATGTAGAATCTTACTCTTGAAATTTATCACCTTTATTTCAAATTTATTTACATTTAAAAAAATTGGTAATGTGTGTTAGTTTCTGTAGCATCATCAGACTTAGTGATGTGCTATAACCTTAATAGAGTTCCTAACATTGGACCATCATTGTATCTTAAAATGACTTTTCAGTTTTGAATCATTTTATTATAGTGAATGATTCTTTGCAAGAATTATTGTTTTATTTTTGTCAGTATTTTAGCTTGGATTTTGGCCTTTATTTCAAATGAACACTTCCAGCTGTAAGAACAAAAATACTTATCACAGTGACAGTGGCATGTGGTGTGTGTGTGTGTGTGTGTGTGCGCACGCGCACATACCTGTGTATATATATGTTAACTCAGTTAATAAGAAAAACACAGAGGTGACTTCAAGCTGCTTCAGTAGGCCAATTATGTCATCAGTGATCTAAGTTTTATATCTTTCTCTCCTCCATCATCTTTAACAACAGTCAAAGGTATTTGTTTTTCACACTAGGCACCTCATATTTACAAAATGTCTGCTCCCATTCCAGACAACACTAACAAGCCTTCCCCTTCCATTTGATCCTACTATTAGGACATTAATTTAGCTATTCCAGATGCTCACCAGCAAAGCTTCTCTTAAGTTCCATTAGCTAGAACTGAATCAGTCAGCCATACTCATGCTCTAAGGAGGGCTAGGGAAGTGAACTGCTGGCAAAGAGGAACATAATTATCATCTTTAGTTTAGAGTTAGACCAATCATAATTAATCACCTTGGGCTGGAAAAATCACAGCACAAAGAATTCTAAAGGATTCTATTAGCAAGGAAAGAGATGGAATGAAGATGGTTCAAGGATAAAATTAATAATATGTCTGCCACTCTTCCTATTTAATTTTTGTGAGTAGGATCCATACTCTTTTTGTACTGAATTTATCATTTTCAATAATCAAAATTAATGCTGATTTCCTAAAACACAATGTTCAGTGTTCTAAATGTTCCATGTTCTGCAATGGTATACACAAGGATGTCACCATAACTAAGGTAAAATCATCTGATTCTAGAAACTTTTGTAGAGGGAATAACCTTTTATTTGTATGACTTTGTTAAGATTATTGGTCTCTCTAATCTTTAATTTCTGTTAGAGTAAACTTTGATAATTGGTATGTTTTCAGAAATGCTTCATTACTGTTTTCAAGTATTAAGCTCAGAGTTTAATATATTACTGAAAAAAATTTAATATTTCATGTATAATACATGTATGCTCCCTCTAATATAAATATGTATGCTATTTCATGATTTTTAATAGAATAAGTTTCTGAATGTATTGTTATTTTCTAAAGAACAAGTTTTTGAATGTTCTATTTTCCCTTTCAATAATTGAGTTTCATTATTTTGTACTTAATTTTTTTTCGGCTTGCTTTGTTTTACTATTTCTAAATTTGCTATTTTAATCCTTAATTAATTTATATTATTAATTCCTATTTTAATAATGAAAAGATCTAAAGCTAAGATAGTTTCCTTAATTAATCCTTAATTAATTTATATTATTAATTCCTATTTAATAATGAAAAGATCTAAAGCTAAGACAGTTTCCTTACATGCAGTTTTGGCTACATAGCTTAAATTAAAATAGTTCTAGTTCCCAATTTCCTTATCTAGGGTATAGCTTTCTAGTATTGGGGAATTGCTCTTTTCTCAAAAAAACATCAAAAGAAAGAAACAACCCGATTATTAGGCAGAAGATCTAAAGAGACATCTTTTGCAAAAATGATAGGCAGATGGCCAGAAGGCACATGAAAAGATGTACAACACTGCTAATCATCAGGGAAACGCAAATCAAGATCACAATGAGATATTATCTCACACCTGTCAGAATGGCTATCATCAAAAAAAACACAAATAACAAATGTTGGCAATGATGTAAAGAAAAGTAAATACTATTGGTAGGAATGTAAACTGGTGTAGCTACTTGGAAAACAGTATGGAATTTTCTCAAAAACCTAAAAATAGAACTACCATATGACCCAGTAGTTCCACTCCTGAGAAGAAACAAAAACACTAATTTGAAAAGATTTATGTGCCCCAATGTCCATAACATCATTATTTACAATTGTGAAGATACGGAAGCAATCTAAATGTCCATCAATGGCTAAAGAAGATGTGAGATAGATATGGACAGATATGCATATATCTATATAGAGATCCATATAGATCTATAGATCGATATATATATACATATATCTAAACATACACAAAATATACATATACAATAGAATATTAATCATAAAAAAGAATGAAATTCCACCATTTGCAGCAAAATTAATGAACCCAGAGGGTATTACCCTAAGTAAATAAGTCAGACAGAAGAAGACAAACACTATGATATAACTTACATGTAAAAACTAAAAAATAAAACACTGGTAAATATAGCTTCACTGAGATTGTATTTTTTCTCTAAACCAAAAATAAAGTCTTCTTGGAAAATAAATTTGTCTGAAATTAATTTAGCCATCTCTGTTCTCTTTCTGTTTGTATTTATTAGGATATTACCCTAACTATTGTTTCTCTTTAAAATTCTCTTTCCTTCGACAAGTAGGAAAGCATCACAGTTTAGTTTTTAACTAAATGTGCAAGTCTTATATTTTAACTATTATATTTAATCTTCCATTTTATACTCATATGCTGTTTATAAATGCTTACTTTGATTTACAACTTGTAATTCTTTTTATATTCTCCAATAACCTGTGAATTGGACTAAATATATAACTCCACTAATGCTTACCTTTATTTATACTTATAGTGTTTATACTTAAACTATGAAGAATTGATGCTTTTGAACTGTGAGTGTTAGAGAATACTCTTGAGAGTCCCTTCAACTGCAAGGTGATCCAATCAGTCCATCCTAAAGGAAATCAGTCCTGAATATTCATTGGAAGGACTGATGCTGAAGCTGAAATTCCAATACTTTGACCACTTGATGCAAAGAACTGACTCATTTGAAAAGACACAGATGCTGAGAAAGACTGAAGGCAGGAGGAGAAGGGGACAACAGAGGATGAGATGGTTGAATGACATAACCAACTCAATGAATGTGAGTTTGAGCAAACTCTGGGAGTTGGCGATGGACAGGGAGGCCTGGCATGCTGTAGTCCCTGGGGTCACAAAGAGTCGGACACAACTGATCGACTGAACTGAACTGAACTGATAGATCCCAAATTTCCAGTAATCTAAAGACGTGTAGTTTTGCACACTTCACCACACAAGATAAGGAACTGAAGACATGTTTACCTCTCTTTATTCCTCTACTCTTTCCATTCAGATCTTAGTTAATATAATCTCTTGGTTTAATCTAGTTTCAATTAAGTGGCTATGTTTACATTGTCCATAGCACTTTTAAAATGCTTTAGCTTTTCCACTTAACTTTGTTATCAAATTTTTAAAAATCATTATTTTTTTAGATTTAAGCTTTAATTAAACCTTAACTCAAATTTAAGTCTTTAAAATAAAAAAACAGATTTCCTCATTTTTAACATCTTGATTTTAGGTCATTTCAACTGGCAGAAGTATTCCTTAAAGTGATTAAATTTTTCAAAACAGTAATTCCTATTTATCTTTCCAAAATTTTTACTAGTGAATAGCTAGATTTACATATCTCAACAATTTTGTGGATTGCAAAGAGCCCTATCCAAGTGAAATCTGTTTATTTTTTCACTTTAGTAATTATCACAAATTGTTCCCATATTCTGGCAATAGACTGACTATAAATCTTGGCTTTCACTGTTCCGAATTGGCTTTTTTCCCCCACTATGTCCTTTTGGGAATTTTAATGGAAATTCAGGAACTGCTCACATTTTCCCTCGTAACTTGAATATTTGGTTCTTACTTGACAATTGATCACATTGCTGAACATTCAGTTTTTTCTTTTGAAAATAAGCTTCAGAAAAAGAAGTAACATAAAGAAAATAAATACCAAGCAAAGGAAGTAAAAACTCGGAATCTCATGGCAATTCAACTATGAAAAATAAGAGCAGAAGTAGCCTTATGAATGGGATGAACATGGGACGGAAAGACATTGGTAAAATTACCAGTTTGTTGGCCTGGAAAATGCTTAATTTGTACTAGAACAAATTGACATTTCTTAACAAAACTGTCCACTTCCAAATCTTACCCACTCAGTCCAAATTCCAACCGTCATTATTTCAAAGCTCTAGTTAGTGGGTGTAATCATAAAAACATGTGCAACTTTCTCTAATTTCACTTCAAAAGTTAACAAAAACCCACTTGGTCACTAGTAGAAACACAATGTCCTTTTTATGGTCTAATAGAGCTTAAGCTTCCAGCTTCTATTTTAATATATTTTCCTAAGCAGTGTGGATAATGAGATAAGATATTCGGGGGAATTAAAATGTCAATTATGTGTACATCTTCGTAAATATGCTCAGTGATTTGAACTGATTCATTATATGGGCTTAAATTATTATTGCAACAGTGAATGTCAACCATTCATGATACATACCTTCATCACAAAATATTGACAACCAAATTCAACCATGTATTTCCCCAAAACCAATAGCTATTATAAAATTATTCTCAATTTGCTCCTAAATAATTTCATTAGAGTTCCGACACTGTAAGCATTCTCCAAAATATGTGTGCCCAATTTCTCTTTTATCTAAAGAATTCAAGTGAAACCTCAAGTAATATAATATTTGAGCTTAATGACTAAGTATTTGCCCAAGGTCATATAGCTAATAAGGCAAAAATAAAACCTCCAAATGAATTTAATACCAAAACCTATATTCTTTCTGTTATTATTTTGATTACTTTTGTATAAATAACAAGAGCTAAGAATACTGCGTATTTGCTATACTTTATCCATATGACCATAGTTGATTTTCACAACTCTTCTAGATATAGTTTTCCCATTTTTCAGAAAGGAAATCGAGGCTCAGAAAATTTTAGATGCATTAACAACTCATGAAAGCACAAAAAACTGTACATTGCTTCAAATCACTATGTCTGTGACTTAGCCAGATAGTTAAGTATGAAATCTACCTTGAAATACCTTTGAAGAAGAATATTATTATGGAGAATTGCAGATATGAAAAATCAAGTCAGAATTCTTATTTTAGGAAGCAAAAAAAGCAAACAGCGCTCACCTCGTAGCAGAGGCCAAGCAAGGATAGCCTCAAGGAGATGCTTATGTGAACTTGTATTCTGATGTAGCTTTTTCATGCGGCAGTCAAGGTAGGACCCAACTGCACGCCCGCACTTCTCATTAAAAAATACTGTAAATCATCCTTCGCTATATGGTTATCTTCTCAGCTGCCCTCAGCATTTTGAGAAGTGAAAGGTCCCAATGAGCCAGTTACCTTTTTGCTCAGGGCTAAATGTACACTCTTTATAGCCCTACTTGCTTGTCCACAGCCCATGACATGTGCCAAGTTTCTTTGTGTGAAACACAAATAACTCCCTTGATTCAATTAAAGAGCACCAGTAAAAATTAAACAGCACCAGACGACAGGATGAAATCCATGCCATTATGGGGAAATAGTACCACCATACCTTCTACTGAGTATTAGAGAAAATAACAATGCTAGCCTAACAGGGGTAAAATATGTTTGATTTTTCTAAAAGATATATGCTCTGAGTTCTAATTTTGTAGTTTAATGTGAAATGCTTAGGTGGAATAGAAACTGTTAAATCTGTACACTTACCAATTCTTGAGTCATATATTTTCTATGTTTCTGGTTAATCATGTATGAGGTCAGCTTTGCCCACACATCTGTTCACTTCTTAATTACCAGATTTCATCTGACCTGTTTGGATTAAATAGAACCCCCTTTTATTTTCCCTGGTGGTACAGAGGCATCATTATTCTGTCAAAGATTCTACTCTATATATTTATTAATTTTATGATACATGACATCTCATCCTTCAACAGGTCACAATCTCCATCAACACTGAGACCTCATCTAAACAATGCCACATAATTCATGACATAGCCACCAATCCTATGCAGAAGCAGCAGCTACACAGCTGTTATAGATGTTTTATGAGTACCACCTCTATTTTAAACCCTTTCAAAGAGGAAGGCATTTTAAGAGAACAAGCAATTATTTAAACATTAAACACCTGGATTTATCAACTTGCACCTAAAGTTTCTGTTTTTGAGATATTCATTGAGTCTGAATTTTGACCTCTCAATTCCCTGGCAGCAATGGTAAAAAAAATTATAGACCAGTCCTTGCCTACCCCACAGAGGAGTTGTGATGATCAAAAGAGGCCACATGAAGCATACCTAAAGATGTGAGCAGAACATTATTTATAGTGCTTAAGAATTGAAATGAACCTAAATATTCAATAAAAGGTGTATGATTTTCTAAATGTTAACATATTTAGATGATGAATGACATTTATTAAGAGACTTTCATCACACTGAAGAAATATATATTATTCTTAAATGATAAAATATATTTTTCTTAATCTATCTTTTTCTTAATCCCAAAAGAAAACACATCATAATAGATGTGTATAAGAGACAGGGGTAATTCTTGACTTCATTTTTAAAACTTGACACAGTATTCATATAGTCTAATTTTTTGTATAACAAATATTTAAAATATAGCTACATTTTGAAAATGCTAATTTATATTCTAAATTTATATTCAAAATTATTTATGTGTACACATATTTTTTAAATTATAAATGAAAGAAAATATGTTTGACCACCCTCTTCCATGAGTCAAGTTGAAATAAGAAAACAATCTGAACACCCTGAGATGTATTTCTTATTCCTCTTAAACAGTAAGGAATGTGAACCTTGTCCGAGGTCATAAATTCAGGAAATGCAGTCAAAGGGAACTCACTTTCTACTATATCACGCAACCACTGAATTACTATAAAAACTATGAAATAATCACCATTAGGATATACCTCCAAAAGGAAATTCCCTATGGAGAAATAAAGGCATAAATTAATAATGGAAAGCTACCATATCAACAATTCCAAGATACCAGTTTCGCATTTTAACATATCTAAAGTTGAGATACATCTTAAAATCAGTGGAACATTATCAATCAAGGACAACTGACAATAGTTCTTGGCAAACTACCTGGAGGAGGAAATGGCAACCCACTCCAGATTTCTTGCCTGGAGAATCCCATGCACAGAGGAGCCTGGCAGGCTACAGTGCATAGGGTCGCTAAGAGTCAGACATGACTGAGTATGGAAATTCCCTATGGAGAAATAAAGGCATAAATTAATAATGGAAAGCTACCATATCAACAATTCCAAGATACCAGTTTCCTTGCATTTTAACATCTCTAAAGTTGAGATACAACTTAAAATTGGTGGAACATTTATCAATCAAGGACAACTTACAATAGTACTTGACAAACTACCTGGAGGAGGAAATGGCAACCCACTCCAGATTTCTTGCCTGGAGAATCCCATGCACAGAGGAGTCTGGTAGGCTACAGTGCATAGGGTTGCTAAGAATCAGACATGACTGAGCAGGCATGCACAATTCTTACATAGCTCTACCCTGTTCCATATGAGTCCACTTGCTTTTGAACTGTGGCACTGGAGAATACCCTTAAGAGTCCCTAGGACAAAAAGGAGATCAAACAAGTCAATCCTAAAGAAAATCAACCCTGACTATTCATTGGAAGGACTGATGCTGAAGCTGAAGCTCTGATACTTTGGCCACCTAATGTGAAGAACTGGCTCATTGGAAAAGACCCTGATGTTGGGAAACAAGGAGGGCAGGAGAAGAAGAAGGCGACAGAAGATGAGATGGTTGGATGGCATCACTGACTCACTGAACATGAGTTTGAGCAAACTCCAGGAGATAGTGGAGGACAAGGAAGCCTGGTNATACTTTGGCCACCTAATGTGAAGAACTGGCTCATTGGAAAAGACCCTGATGTTGGGAAACAAGGAGGGCAGGAGAAGAAGAAGGCGACAGAAGATGAGATGGTTGGATGGCATCACTGACTCACTGAACATGAGTTTGAGCAAACTCCAGGAGATAGTGGAGGACAAGGAAGCCTGGTGTGCTGCAGGACACGGGGTTGCAAAGAGCCGGACACAACTGAGCAACTGAACAACAACAGGCATATGAGTATTTGAAAAAAGCAAATTGCTATCAACACTTGTAAATGCTTCTCTCAAATTCTTTTAATGCGTGTTTAACAGTTTGTGAACCACATTTTTACGTAGCACTGTGTTAGAGTCAATGAAATATTTAAGTAACTCAAGTTTATTGCATATAATTTTGAATCCTTTATAATCAATTACCCTGACTATTCACTGGAAGGACTGATGCTGAAGCTGAAGCTCTGACACTTTGGCCACCTAATGTGAAGAACTGGCTCATTGGAAAAGACCCTGATGTTGGGAAACAAGGAGGGCAGGAGAAGAAGAAGGCGACAGAAGATGAGATGGTTGGACGGCATCACTGACTCACTGAACATGAGTTTGAGCAAACTCCAGGAGATAGTGGAGGATAAGGAAGCCTGGTGTGCTGCAGGACATGGGGTTGCAAAGAGCTGGACACAACTGAGCAATTGAACAACAACATGCATACGAGTATTTGAAAAAAGCAAATTGCTATTAACATTTCTAAATGTTTCTCTCAAATTCTTTTAATGTGTGTTTAACAGTTTGTGAACCACATTTTTAAGTAGCACTGTGTTAGAGTCAATGAAATATTTAAGTAACTCAAGTTTATTGCATATAATTTTGAATCCTTTATAATCAATATTTTATTACACACAATTTTTAATCATGATTTTCAACATATTTTCTTAAATTGGGACAAGTAGTACAATCAACTATTTCACTTTCTTTGCCACAGATGAATTAAATGGCTGAGGGCAGGGATCAAGAAGAAAGAAAGAATACTGGATAATCCGCCAATTTGAAACATGGTTCATGAATAATCAACAATTAGCTCTGTCAGTTAAATTAAATATTTCTGACTTGCAAGTGCAGTCATTTAGTAACTCCTATTTCTGGTTATTTTGGTCCTTGAGTTATCTTATGGATAACTTGCTTCTGTTCTGCAGTAAAACTTATATATGAAAAATGATTCAGTCACTCATTAAAAATAAACTGTAACTGGTATTTAGTTCCTAACAGTAAAGCTGAATAACTTATGCCATAAAAAGAACAAAATATGCCTTATCTCACTCTGTGCTAAACAACCCCATAAAAAATGAAAGATCCTGTAAGCGAAAAAGTAAAATATGACAAACCAGTCAGGAAATGTATTTAGGAAATGAGGGGAAAGTGGATTAATGCCATAAACATAGGCAAAACCCAAGCCTGTCATTAGTTGTAAGATCTTACAGTTTAAATTATTCTTCCTCTATTATGCATTTTTACTATGGCAACTTCTTATGAATATTGTGTTTCTCAAATTCCTTTGTATGCAGAGACTCTCAAAATACTATACAGGTTTTCCCATTGAAAAGGTTCAGAGTTTGGAACTGATGTAAATGGAGATGTAACTGTTTTCTCAAAGGAACAGTCTTATTCACTGTTGTATCTACCCACCCCCCAGGGTTCTACTTGGTTGCACAATTCATATTTGTTGACTCCTGAATGAATTACAAAAGAGGTGTCTTCAAAGAAAGAAATGAGCACACGTACATTAATTGCTCTGTCTCCAGAATAGTGTGGCTTGCCCCAATTACAAAGAAAGAAAAGAATTCACCACTTCCAATATGGATGGCCTCAACAGGAAAGAGCAAATGAAAACCCAATTCTGGCAACCTGTTCAAAACAAAGGTGGATTTTGCCATAACATGTCTCTCCCCACATCAGGCACTGAAACTGAATAATAAACTCTTCTACCTGTTAGAAAAGACATACTGGCTTGACTGGCTGGTGGGAATCCCAGCTATATCCACAACATAGTGTAACTCACAGCTAGGAATGTGCTCTGGAGGCTCATTATTTAATTAAGAGTAGAAATTACAAGAGCACTAAATGCAATGAAGCAGCACAATTTGCAAAGGCTCTGAATTTATGGTTTTCATTAATTAACATAAAGTAGTGTAGGCAAGCAAAATCAAGTGATCTGCTCAGCTATTAGAATTTTGAGAGTTAATTAATATAACAGCACAGATCATTGAGCTTAGAAATTATGAGTAACATATAGAATTTTAAAGAGTATCATGATGTTTTATAATTACAAGATACTCCTCTGCTTCCTCAAATTGTATTCTTTTGAAGCTTGGTCCCTTAACTCAATTCAAGATCAGATACGGCTAAACCTATATGAAGGGAAAACAATTAGAAAATTTGTGAATTCAACTCTGCAAACTCTTCTCATAAATGATTTATTTACATAGTCAGCTGTGATGATTACAGACCATTAGTAGCCATTAATAAATAAAACTATTTGCATTTGGCAAATGTATTTGAATTTCCAACTTCTTAAATTCCTCACTAGGGAAAGAAACAAAAATAACTGTTCCTATAACCCCAGCTTAAAATGCAGTGGAGCAAATTTTCATTTCTCCTCTAGAATGGAGGTAAACATGAATGAAATTGAAGACTGTGCCAGTTGCCACCACTGCCACCCTATGCATTCTGCATACCCAGTGCTCCTCATTGGGCATCTTAATTGGAGTGCTCTAGAGAAATGTGTGCCATTGTTCCTCTTCAGCTGAGCAAAGAGCTGTGTTAAAAGTTGAGTCATGCCATTGCCATTGAATTCAGCCTGCTAAAAATAACAATAAACATGCACTGTAACCTGAATAACATTTTCCATGATGTCTTCATAGATTCCTTCTACCTCTCAGTACATTTTACAGTCAGGATATCAATGGTCTAAATAATATTTTCTCTATATAAGCACAGATTTATACATTTATTTCACAATTACAATCATCATCATCATCTACTAAGTAAGTAAAATGTGCCAGATGCTTTACTATTGCTTTATATGGATTATCTTATCACTGTTGAAAAGAAGCTTATAAAGCAAGTCTTCATTTTATAAGAAATTAAATTGCTATGGAATAAATTGTGTTGCCTCCCCAAATTTATATATTGAAGTCCAAATCCCCAATACCTTAAAATGTGACTATATTTGAAGATAGGAACAAAAACAAATAATGGATAATTAAGGTAAAACGAGGATCCATGGTGGTCCTTAAGCCAGCATGGCCAGTCTCCTTACAAGAGGAAATTAGGACACAGACAATAGGCAAACTGTGGAATAACCACATGCAGATACATGAAAGGATGGCCATCTGCAAGCCAAGGAGAGAAATTTCAGAAGAAACCAAACTTGTTGACACCTGAGCTTGACTTTCGCACATCCAGAAATAGGAGTCAATAATTTTCTGTTGTTGAAGCCATCCAACTGTGGTGTTTTGTCTTGACAGCCAAAGTAAACTAATATAGAAACAATGTTGATGTAGTAACTCTCAATGCTAATAGCTGATTATTTCCCCTAACCTGGCTTACTGACATGACTAATGTGTAAAATATCCAGGTAATGTATGAGAAAGACATAAATTTATCTTTCTCTGCTCAAAGAACAAGGTCTTTTCACCACTCCAGTGACTTAAAAAAAAAAAAAAATACTTGCACGAAAGCAGGGTATTTAAAACAGATCAAAATAAGTCTGCTTTGAATTAAGCATGTGTGAGAATCGGGATCCCATCACCCCACTAGCTGGGCCACTCCCCTGAAACTCCCCACACCAAACATCTCTCTTTGGTGGCAGTTAAAGAGGGACACCATTAGCCAATCATTGCAGCATATTGCGCTGCTGGTTTTAAGAAGATTTATCTCACTCTCAGATTTGGGCTTTCAAATATCAAAGATTGTCTTTGACAATCTGTATTTTCCTCCCAATCAATCAAAACATAAGTAGAAACTTTTCAAAATACCCAAGAAGTTTCTAAGAGCAAGAACTGTCCACACTATTATATACTCCTGTTAAGGAGTGAGTTCCCTGTTCAAGCATAGCTGGAATGACAGAGCACCTGGCAAAGTGGTTGGTGAGGACATTAAGGTCTCATGCATGGGGATTAGAAACTGAATTTGCAGAGTTTTTTTCACTACAAAAACTGTATTACAGAGTCACATCTAAAGATGAAAAATAATTCAACAGAGAGTAGGGCTGCTTGGTACTAAGCAAC
Organism: Cephalophus harveyi; assembly: GCA_006410635.1. Lineage (NCBI taxonomy): Eukaryota > Metazoa > Chordata > Mammalia > Artiodactyla > Bovidae > Cephalophus > Cephalophus harveyi. The sequence goes on along the minus strand of SJYT01050936.1, from coordinate 39,793 downwards.
ACCAATTATGCATCTTTATTCATTTTATTCAAAGCTAAAATTGGCTGCTTGGGAAGATATTCCCTAAGAGAGCTGGCAAAAGGTAGCGGAAAGCCTTTACAATTCGCATTTTAACAGTGTTACTGACTTATAACTGATATGCAACAAACTGCATGTTAAGTATGCAATTTGATAAGTTTTGACATATGAATATGCCTCTGAAATCACCATGAAAATCAGCAAAATGAACACAGTCATTACCCTCAATAGTTTCATACTGCTTCTTTGCAATTAATCCTTTTAGTTTTGCTCCCCAACCTATTAGCCCCACCAGGCAAAAACTGATCTACTTCCTGTGATTAAATATCAATTTGCATTCTACATAATGAAATCATGCAGTATGTTCTCTTTTTTCCTGGCTTTTTTCATTCAGCATAATTATTTTGTGATTCATCCGTGTCTTGTATCAATAGTTCATTCCTTTATACTGCTGAGTCCTATTGCATTGTATAAATATATTCCAGTTTGTCCACTCATCTATTGATAAACTTTAAGGTTTTCTCCAGTTGTGCCTAATATAAATAAAGCTGCCATTAACATTAATGTATAAACCATTGTATGAACATATGCTTTCATTTCCCTTAGGTAATTGTCCAAGAGAATGGATGGGTGACAGAACAGATGTGTGCTTAAATTTTTAAGAAACTGCCAAACTCTTTGCAAAATGGTTATACGATTTTACATTTCCATTCACAGCATATGAAAGTTCCAGTTCCTCCACATTCGTGCCAACATTGTCAGCTTTTTTAATTGTAGACATTCTAGTAGGTGTCTAGTGATATTTCCTTGTGGTTTTAATTTGAATTTCTTGAATGACTTATAATGTTGGACATCTTTTCATGTGCTTATTTGCCATCTGTATATCATCTTTCATGATGTCTCTATCTAAATCTTTTGCCAAATTTTAAAATTAGGTTTTCTTATTGTTGATGTTTGAGAGTCCTTTATGTGCTCAGGATTTTATTGTTCAGTCACTAAGTCATGTTCAACTTTTTGCAACCCCAGGAACTGGAGCATGCTAGTCTTCCCTGTCCTACACTATCTCCTGGAGTTGGCTCAAATTCATGTCCATTGAGTCGGTGATGTTATCTAACCATCTCATACTCTGTCTCCACCTTCTCCTTTTGTCTTCAGTCTTTCTCAGTATCAGGGTGTTTTCCAATGAGTAGGCTCTTCACATCAGGTGGTCAGTGTATGGAGCTTCAATTCAGTATCAACCCTTCCAGTGAATATTGAGGGTTGATTTCCTTTAGGAGGGACTGTTTTGATCTCCCTGCTTTCCAAAGGACTCTCAAGAGTGTTCTTGACACCTTCATGAATCACAGTTTTATCATGCCAAAGGGGCTTGGGTAACTCAATGAAGCTGTGAGTAGGGACACCCAAGACAGAAGGGTCATAGTAGACAGTTCTGACAAAACATGGTCCAGTGAAGGAAGGAATGGCAAACCATTCCAGTACTCCTGCCATGAAAACCCCATGAACAGATTTTAGGATGCATATCCTTTAATTAGGTACATGCTTTATAAAAATATTCTCCCATTTTGTGACTTTTCTTATCTTAATAGTGTCTTTCCAATAGCTAAAGTTTCTCATTGTGGTAAAGTCTAATTTATCAATTCTTTTTAACAATTGTGCTTTCGGTGTGATATCTGGAAATCTCTCCCTAATCCAAGATCACAGATTTTCTCCTATGATTCTTTTAAGAAGTGTTATATTTTTTGCTTTACACAGAGGTCTGTTATCCATGTTCAATTAATTATTTTTCCTTTCTGTTCTTTTTGGGCTGTATATGCATATCCAATAGTTCCAACACCCTTTTGGGAGAAAGAAAACACTTATCCCTTATCCACTGGATTGGTTTTGCAGCTTTGTATAAAATCAACTCTTTGTCTTTGTGTAGGCCATTTTTGAGTTCTTTTTTTTTCTGTTTCATTGATGTATTAGTCAATCTTTGTGCCAACACAATCCTGTCTCTATTATTATAGATAATCAGATAAGCAGAGGTTTCAAGACATGAAGGTAGAAAAAGCATAGCATGTTATGGTTGTTGTTCAGTTCCTAAGTCATATTTGATGCTTTGTGACCCCATGGACTGCAGCACACCAGGCTTCCATGTCCTTCTCAATCTCCCAGAGTTTGCTCAAACTCATGCCCATTGAGACGGTGATGCTATCTAACCTTGTCATTCTCTGTCACCCCCTTCTCCTCCTGTTTTCAATCTTTCCCAGCATCAGGGTGTTTTCCAAAGAGTTGGCTCTTCACATCAGGTGGCCAAAGTACTGGAGCCTCAACTTCAGCATCAGTCCTGCCAATGAATATTCAGGGTTGATTTCCTGCAACCTTATGAAGCTCATATGTTAGTTTCAGTATTGTTTTCCATTGATTTTATCAAATGTTCTACTTAGATAAAACCATCTGCAAATAAAGTTTTACTTCTTTTCCAATCAAGACACTTTTTCTTGCCTGATTTTACTAGTTACAGCCTCTATAATATTGAACAAAAGTGGTGAGGTGAACAGTCCTCTCTTGTTACTCATCTTTCTAGGAAAACATTCAGTTTTTTGCTTTTGCTTTTGTTTTTTACCATTAATTATAACATTAGCTGCAGGAGGCTTTTTGTAGATGCCATTTACAAGGTTAAGGTGTTTTTTTTCTAATCTTATTTTGCTCAGTGTTTTATTAAAAGGAATGTTGGATTTGTCAAATGCTTTCAGTATATCTTTTTAAATGATGATTTTTAAAAAACTTAGACATGTGGTAAGCTGCATTATATTACAATCCTATTTGGCATTTTAGATTATCTTTTTAATTTACTGTTAGATTAGATTTTCTAAAATTTATGTTTAGAATTTTTGTATCAATGTTTATGAAGATATTGCTCTTTCAAGTTTTTTTTTTTTTTTT
>SJYT01050936.1:15367-29149 GCA_006410635.1 Cephalophus harveyi | reverse complement strand
GAGGATGAGATGGCTGGATGGCATCACCGACTTGATGGACGTGAGTTTGAGTGAACTCTGGGAGTTGGTGATGGACAGGGAGGCCTGGTGTGCTGTGATTCATGGGGTCGCAAAAGTCGGACACGACTGAGTGACTGAACTGAACTGAACTTATAGTTCTATGACATCTGCCTCCAAAGTATGAGTTCCCCTCTATAAGAAACTACCTCAGTCTATTTCAGAATGCCTTTATGAGAGCTGATATATGATCCTGGCTGCCAACAGCCCTATAGTCATCATGCTCCTAGAAGCATGATGTAAAATATAAGATAGATCAGAGTACATGTATCACTTGTTTCTGTTCTTATACCTAGTAGTAGAACTGCTAGGTTATATGGAAATTTGATTTTTAGTTTTTTTGGAAACCTCCACACTCTTTTACACAATGGGTGTACCAACAGCCCATAAACAGAATGTAACATTTAAAATTGCATACAAAATAAAAATAAACTCTTATATAACCTAAAAAAAAAATGTAAGCTAGATCATGTTATTTCTCTGCTCAAATTTCTCCAATGACTTCCTATCCCACTCAAGAGAGAAGCTAAATTTTTTATAATGATCTAGAAGACCTCCACATCATGCCTACCACCACCTTTCTCCAATCTTACACCCTCCTACTTATGTCCTGTCCCCTCTGCTCTGTACGTACTAGTCTGTGCTGGTGCTGACGTCAGACATTTTCCTGGCTCTGGGCCTTGCTTTGGTTGTTCCTTTAGCCTAGAATGCTCTCCCGACCTTCTTGGAATGTTTGTATCAGATTCCACCCTCTCTGTGATACCGTTTCTGACCACCATCATCTCAATTGCAAACTTTCACCTGCCCTAACCCATATTCCTACCCTCTAGCTTATTTGAGTTTTCTCCATCACACTTATTGCCAATTAACCGACTGGAAATATTACCCTCGTACAGTTCATTGTTGGTCTCTCTTCAAGAGGGTGTGTGCTTCTTTAGGATCCTGGACCATTATCATCTAGAACAATAGCTGGCACATGAGGATATTTCATTAGACTGATTCACTGAACACATACATGGCATGTTACTGATTCCTCATAAGGCTGGGAACAACATTGCTTCAGCAACCTTGTTAAGTTACTGAATTTAAATAATTAGATATAGACAGGATGCCACATAGGTTTTCCCTGATAGCTCAGCTGGTAAAGAATCTGCCTGCAGTGCAGTTGACCTGGGTTCAATCCCTGGGTCGGGAAGATCCCCTGGAGAAGGAAATGGCAACCCACTCCAGTATTCTTGTCTAGAAAATCCAATGGACAGAGGAGCCTGGTAGGGTACAGTCCATGGGGTCATAAGAGTCAAACATGACTTAGTGACTAAACCACCACTAACTCAAAGGCAGCCTCAAAATTAGAACAACATAGAAGATGTGAGGGACTGAATATACAGACATGGAAAAAAAAAAGCTAGTTCAACTACAGTGTTGTTTGCCTGTCTTCAATTTCAACTTTATGCAGAATTTTCCAAATAGAGATTCACTTAATCTTTCTTAGCACCTAGATTATGACAGGAAAATAAATGCCTCCCCAAAACCAAACAAACAAAAAATCAACTCCTATCTAAATAACTGGTACTTTAGGAAGATTAATTATTGCTAAGAAAAAATTAGAACAACTCCTCTTATCTTTTGACATTCCAGTTTTCAGTAACCTCAAATATTCAAAATAAAGTCACAGAGCTGAAGGCCCACAAAGAATACCTCAGCTCTAGCCTTAAGTGAAACTGTTTATTAGGGAACAGAAATTTTTCCCTTTATGACAGTGTTCCTCAAAGCAATTTCTGTAGAAACTTGAGATCGTCTGTGCTCAGTCGCTTCAGTTCTGCCAACTCTTTGCAACCCAGTGGACTGATTCCACCATGCTTTTCTGTCCGCAGGCTTTTCCTGGTAAGAATACTAGAGTGGGTTGCCATGCCCTCCACCAGAGGATCTTCCCAACCCAGGGATCCAACGCAGGTCCTCCTGCATCTCCTGCATTGCATGCAGATTCTTTACCACAAACCAGCAGGGTTTCTCCAGAGTGTATTTATGGACCAAATACAATTTGGGAAATTATGAACTCTTAGAATTGAGCCGATAAACTTAGAATTGTATGTAAATATTAAGAACTGATTTAACAAACTTAGGTGGGTTGGTTTTTTCTCCTAGAAACCTTCAATACTTCTTAAAGTATTACAGTTATATAGACACAGAGAGGAAGAGGAAAAGGCAAGTTATATAAAGAAATATAATAGCCGATGACCACAAGACACAAAGACCAGCAAGAATATCAAACTTGCCTTATCTACTTTCTTTGAGGGGCAAGGTAAATCCAGGACACTTCAAAGGTCCCTTGGAACACTCATGGCATTAAAACAAACTCACATTGTTTATACTATAGATAAAAGTTGCATTATGCTCAGTAAAACATGCTATGTAAAGAGAGGTATTAGTTTCCTAGGGTTTCTAGAATAAAAGTGCCACAAACTGGGTGGCTTAAAACAATAGTCTATGCTCCCACATTTTTGAAGATAGAAGTCCAAAATCAAGGTATTATTAGGAGGGTTGATTCTTTCTAGAGGCTGTGAGGGAAAACCTATTCCATACCTCTCTCCTAGCTTCCAGTGACTGCTGGCATTTCTAGGCTTATAGATACATCACTCCAACTTCCATCTCTGTTTTTACATGTCATTCTCCTTTCTGTGTGTTGGTGTCCCTTCTTATAAGGACATCATATTCTCCCATTATAGTAGCCCACCGTAATACAATATGAACTCACCTTAACTTAATTACATCTACAAAGATCCATTTTCAAATAAAGTCTTATTCACAGATTCTAGCAGAACATGAATTTTGGAAAGAACACTGGTACTTCTGTACCCAGTACAGAAGGTAACATTTATATCATGCATTTTAGAACTATTCTACCAAAATGATTATCTTCTGTAAATTTTCTTTTGTTTAAAGAAGGAATTATTTAAAAACAAGTAAATGCACTGGGGAAGTTTAATTTTAAGTATTTTAATAAAGGAAAGGCTTCTATAATAATGTGGAAAATTATCCCTGAAATTGTTTTCAATGTTTTGATTCCCTATAAAAATTTTTCTCATGTGTGATTGCAAACACTTAGCAAAAGAAGGATGAAAGAAAACCTAATCTTAAAAAGTAAATAGTTCCATCTCCATGAGTGCTCCTTTGGAAAAATATTGCATTTTATATTCTATCAACTTCAGAGATCTGGCACCTGAAGGCTCACCAAAGCAGAATGAAAGAGTCTGATTTTCATCTCACTCACAGTAACACAGAAAATGAATGTACAATAGCATAACCTCTTCACTTGGCTGCTACTGACATTTTATTAAGTGATTTTACTTTAGATGTTCATATGCCTTATCATTTATTTTTTACCTAAGTTATCATTAATTCTACTATTGAATGAAGGATAAAACAAATATGGGCAGACTGAAAAGCTTAGTTAACCCACACTCATTGCCTGTAACAAAGGAGAAAGCTGAGTGGAAGGTACATTTAATGATTCTGACTCAGCTGCTCAGATGGCCTTTTGGAGTCAATAAATTGCCCTGCGCCACACCAAAAAAAAAAAAAAATCCCTCTTCTTTATCAGAAAATCTTTTTAAAAATCAAATGAAAACCACTGGGAAGGAACTAAATCAAAATGAGATCTTCGTAATTTGTAATAAAAGAAGGATCACCATATGATGAGTCAGAAGTTTAATCTCATTTAAATTAAAGTCTCTGACTTTTTATTAAGACAAAATAGTGAGTTCAGGTATAAACACTCACCACCTCTGCTTTGAACCCATAGTAATTAAAGAAACACACACACACACACTCACAAATTTATAATTTTATGTTATATACTATATATTTAGTATTTAGAAAGACAAAACTGGATTTAGGAACAAGGTAAAGATCTTGGAATAGAAACACAAAGAGTAAAAGTAACCTAATAGGTTCCTGGGTAAAATTAAGATATTGCAAAATGGGGAGGGGTACTAACAGGAGCCCAAAGCACTCCTCTTCTGTCAGGAGACCAGGGCCAGACTCTGGCTATGAAACCTGAAGTTGGGTTTAATTTCCCTGACCTGTGAGAAAGCAGTTTCAACAAAATGGTGACCATTGCCAGGAGCTGAGACTCTATTCAGGAAAATGAGTGGGAGCCAAGACTCCTTTCCACTTCAACCAGGGTTCAAGCATTCTCAGACTCAGAAACAAGACTCGCAACACCAATAACTGCAGAACTGGAGATAAGACATGGCAATATGTGATCTAGTTCTGGACAGAGATCTCCAAGGAGCTAGAAACAGGTAATGGCCAAAACCAGTAGGCAAGGTATACAAGCCCAGAGAGAAGAGCATTAAAAATAAAATAACAGCAACATTAATAAAATTCCTACTCAAAATGAGCCAGCAAACAAAAATTTCATACCATATGAGGCAAATGCCACAAAAGACAGCTGACATTCTAGACATCTTGAAATAACTCATTTTGGAAGAAGGCCAAACACAAAACTATTATCTGAAAATGATTTGCAAACAAGCATGTTCAAAATACCTATGGAAATTAAAAAAATAGTATATGTAAAAATCATAAAATAAAACAAAATATGGTCTGGTTACTGTAATAATTTCCTTTGTATTTAATCAATATGATATGTTTGAGGACTGGTTGACTAAATAAAAAAGTGTTAATGCTAGGTAATAACAAATAAAAAGTGAAGTAAGGCTCTACTTTCCATGACAATATTCACAAAATTAATATTACAAGGTGGTCTATAGAATAATAATAGTATACTGTGAGTTCAAAGGAAGGAGACATATTGATAGCATTCACTTGTGGGAATCAGTTAACGGAGGTGGTGTCTGAGAAGGGAAGGGCAATGAGGTATATGACAGGAGGCAGGATGAAGGGGAGAGCAGTCATTTCAGGAGGAGAAAAATACCAATCAAAGCAGCAGCATACAAGGGTGAGGTATGGGAAGCAGCTTACCCTGGGCACAGATAATTAGGGGGTACACTAACTGTAGCTGCTGTAAAAATTTTAACAAGGTCAGTTTTTTGTTGTTGTTATCCCCACGCATCTACAATTTAAAAACTCTCAGTGACAAAAATACACTGAAAAACATGATTTTATTGGTCTAATTTCTAAACAACTGCATGTTTATGATTGATTTTGAATGATATATGCAAGTTTCAAAGTCACATACTTTTGTTATAGATTCTTTCATAAACACTGGATTCCACACAATTTGGAAAACTTACAAGCATACAATTAACCTCCAATAGATAAGGACTAAACTATATACACGTGTGCATGCTAAGTCACTTCAGTCGTGTCCAACTCCATGATCCTAAGGACTGTAGCCCGCTAGGCTCCTCTGTCCATGGGATTCTTCAGGCAAGAATACTGGAGCGGGTTGTCATGCCCTCCTCCAGGGGATCTTCCCAACCCAGGGATTGAACCCATGTTTCTTATATCTCCTGTATTGGCAGGTGGAATCTTTACCACTAGCGCCCATGGGAAGCCCAAGCTACACACAGTCAAGTGTAATTTTATAAAAGTTCAGAATCATTTGAGCCTCCTTCCCAGGTGCAATTCACTTCTCCAGTATATGTGGTATTATAAGGTAAGGTGAAGTCGCTCAGTCGTGTCCGACTCTTTGCGACCCCATGGACTATAACCTACTAGGCTTCTCCGTCCATGGGATTCTCAGGCAAGAATACTGGAGTGGATTGCCATTTCCTTCTCCAGGGAATCTTCCCGACCCAGGGATCGAACCCAGGTCTCCCACATTGGAGGCAGACGCTTTAACCTCTGAGCCACCTATTTCTATATATAATTGGTAACCAAAATATCAGTCTCTGCAATGAGAAAAAGAGAAAAACTTTAATTCTGTCCTCCTAGGCAATGACTTGGAATTTTTGTGCTTAAAACAGGGAAGCAGTATAAACAATTAAGTTTAATATTTTCATTTGTGAACTACTTTATAATATTTGCATTAAAATTAAAATATATTATCATTTAATTGTTTAAAGTACAAATAGGAAAAAAACTATATTACTGATTAACCCATAATTCTTACTGAAAATAATCTTGTTATATATCAAAGACAGTGTTAAAAAATACCAGTGTGTCAGTGTGTTCTAGTGTTAAATGTGCTAGATATGCAAGTTATGAAGACAGAAAGTCATAGCAGTATGTATTTACCTCAGATAGTTGTAAAGTCAAGGCTTTGTAATTCAAAATTCTGGTTCATAATTTATCTATGTAAAATAAAAATAATTTAATAAACTGCAAAGTGCCACATTTACTTTTCCTATAATCTTCATAAATTTATAAAGAACTATAGTTTCTCAAAACACTGAGTAAACAGAGCTACAGTGAAAATTCTCTGATGAGACCCCTCAGGAAACCTTTGTAATGGTAGTCAGAGAAAAAGTGAGGTAAAGCAATGAGAACCTGGGCCTCAGTGGGAAACAGTCACAGCTGGAATCCTCTCCCGTCCCCCTCTTTCCTGATTCTATCTCATCCTAGCTCAAGACCCCTTTGAACTGGTATAATAATTCACTATCTGGTCTCTTTTCTTCCTCCTCTTCACTTCTAGCCGGTTCAGTTCAGTTCAGTTGCTCAGTCATGTCCAACTCTTTGTGACCCCATGAATCGCAGCACGCCAGGCCTCCCTGTCCATCACCAACTCCTGGAGTCCACTCAGACTCACACCCATCGAGTCAGTGATGCCATCCAGCCATCTCATCCTCTGTCATCCCCTTCTCCTCCTGCCCCCAATCCCTCCCAGCATCAGAGTCTTTTCCAATGAGTCAGCTCTTCACATGAGGTGGCCAAAGTACTGGAGTTTCAGCTTTAGCATCATTCCTTCCAAAGAAATCCCAGGGCTGATCTCCTTCAGAATGGATTGGTTGGATCTCCTTGCAGTCCAAGGGATTCTCAAGAGTCTTCTCCAACACCACAGTTCAAAAGCATCAATTCATCGACGCTCAGCTTACTTCACAGTCCAACTCTCACATCCATACGTGACCACAGGAAAAACAATAGCCTGTGAAGACAGACATTTGTTGGCAAAGTAATGCCTCTGTTTTTCAATATGCTATCTAGTTTGGTCATAACTTTTCTTCCAAGGAGTAAGCGTCTTTTAATTTCATGGCTACAATCACCATCTGCAGTGATTTTGGAGCCCAAAAAATAAAGCCTGATAGTTTCCACTGTTTGCCAATCTATTTCCCATGAAGTGATGGGACCGGATGCCATGATCTTCGTTTTCTGAATGTTGAGCTTTAAGCCAAGTTTTTCACTCTCCTCTTTCATTTTCATCAAGAGACCTTTTAGTTCCTCTTCACTTTCTGCCATAAGGGTGGTGTCATCTGCATACCTGAGGTTATTGATATTTCTCCTGGCAATCCTGATTCCAGATTGTGCTTCTTCCAGCCCAGCGTTTCTCATGATGTACTCTGCATATAAGTTAGATAAGCATGGTGACATTATACAACTGTGAAGATCTTTTTTGTACAGTTCTTCCGTGTATTCTTGCCACCTCTTCTTAATATCTTCTGCTTCTGTTAGGTCCAGACCATTTCTGTCCTTTATTGAGCCCATCTTTGCATGAAATGTTCCCTTGGTATCTCTAATTTTCTTGAAGAGATCTCTAGTCTTTCCCATTCTGTTGTTTTCCTCTATTTCACTTCTGGTACCCACCCATAATAGCATTGTTTCCTAAAACATAGGAAGGTCATACCTTCTCTACAGCCTACAGAGTCAGGACCCGATGACATGATCATAAAAGAACTTCAGATTCTGGTGAACAGGATAAGTTAGAAGTTCTTTATCTTTTAAAATGGAAGAATTTCCCTCAGAAGCACATCTTAATAAGGCAGAAATGTTTAATTGTAATTATTATTACTAAAACTTCTCTCAGTACTCCTGAGGAACCATCTGCCATGCTAATAAGTAGGAGAGGACTTATCAATTACATTTGCTACCTTATAGGTCCCTGAGTTGAGTAAAGTGACTACAGGAAGCTTTCAAACTTTGTTACAGATCTGAGGTTACTGATATTTCTCCCAGCAATCGCATATATCTTAATAAACTCAGTAACTCTAGTAGCATCCTGAATAGTACTTTAAGTAATTCTTAATTTTACTAAACTCTCTTGGGATGCACTCGAAGTTTCCTTTACAAAATAATTTTAAAGGTAGCTAAACTAAAATGACTCTGTAATCGAATCCCCGCCCACAGGGGATGGCTGACCACAAGACCACAAGAGCCACGCTTCTCTACATTTGAGGTTTTGGTTTCCACAGCTCATCCAGCCAACAGTGTCCTCCCCTTATTATCTTGGGCTTAAACCTCACTTAACTCCTCAAATGCTAATTCATACATTTCCTTCATGAAAGCCTTCCCAATTTATCTAGATTCTTAAAATTCTTAAAGAGATGGGACTACCAGACCACCTGACCTGCCTTCTGAGAAATCTGTATGCAGGTCAAGAAGCAACAATTAAATCTGAACATGGAAAAACAGACTGGTTCCAAAATGGGAAAGGAGTATGTCAAGGCTGTATATTGTCACCCTGCTTATTTAATTTATATGCAGAGTACATCATGTGAAATGCTGGGCTGGACGAAGCAGAAGCCGGAATCAAGATTGCCGGGAGAATTATCAATAACCTCAGATATGCAGATGATACCATCCTTACGGCAGAAAGTGAAGAAGAACTAAAGAGCCTCGATGAAAGTGAAAGAGGAGAGTGAAAAAGGGTTAAAACTCAACATTCAAAAAATGAAGAACATGGTATCTGGTTCTATCACTTCATGGCAAACAGATGGGGAAACAATGGAAACTGTGACAGACTTTATTTTCTTGGGCTCCAGAATCACTGCAGATGGTGACTGTAGCCATGGAACTAAAAGATGCTTGCTCCTTGGAAGAAAAGTTATGACCAACTTAGACAGCATATTAAAAAGCAGAAACATTACTTTGCCAACAAAGGTCCATGTAGTCAAAGCTATAGCTTTTCCGGTAGTCATGTATGGATGTGAGAGTTGGACTATAAAGAAAGCTGAGCACTGAAGAACTGATACTTTTGAAGTGTGGTGTTGGAGAAGACTCTTGAGAGTCCCTTGGACTGCAAGGAGATCAACCCAGTCAATCCTAAAGGAAATCAGCTCTTAATATTCATTGGAAGGACTGATGATGAAGCTGAAATTCCAATATTGTGGCCACCTGATGCAAAGAACTGACTCATTGGAAAAGACCCTGATGCTGGGAAAAACTGAAGGCAGGAGGAGAAGGGGACAACAGATGAGATGTTTGGATGGCAGATGGCATCTCCAACTCGATGGACATGATCATGAGCAAGCTCCAGGGTTTGGTGATGGACAGGGAAGACTGGGATGCTGCAGTCCATGGGGTTGCAAAGAGTCGGACACAATGAGCAACTGAAGTGATATGGACTGAACTTACCTAGTCATGATTAAGTGTTCCTCCTTCATTTTCTCACTCTGTGGCTTACTCCTGAAATGTGTATGTGCTACTTAGGTTCCTTGAGCCTCACATTTGTAACCATAATACTGACATACCAATGATACCAATCTTTCAGAATCATGAGGGTAAAATGAGATGTGATAGTGCTTTTATAGCTATACAGTATTCAGTTCAGTTCAGGTCAGTCGCTCAGTCATGTCCGACTCTTTGCGACTCCATGAATCGCAGCACCCCAGGCCTCCCTGTCCATCACCAACTCCCAGAGTTCACTCAGATTCATGTCCATTGAGTCAGTAATGCCATCCAGCCATCTCATCCTCTGTCGTCCCATTCTCCTCCTGACCCAATTCCTCCCAGCATCAGAGTCTTTTCCAATGAGTCAACTCTTTTAATCGCAGCATGCCAGGCCTCCCTGTCCATCACCAACTCCCGGAGTTCACTGAGATTCATGTCCATTGAGTCAGTAATGCCATCCAGCCATCTCATCCTCTGTCATCCCATTCTCCTCCTGACCCAATTCCTCCCAGCATCAGAGTCTTTTCCCATGAGTCAACTCTTCGCATGAGGTGGTTAATGTTCTACTTCTATGTGTGTACCAGAACCTTGATTTTAGACTTCCCAGCCTACAGAACTGGATAAGAAATGCTTGCTATTTAAGTCAATGACATTTTTGTTACAGCAGCTTAAAAGAACTAAAACATCTACCTAATTCTGACTTGGAGGAAAGTTAATGCCTGCCTCTCTCAAGGCATTGGTCTACCTTCCTAATACCCCTTTTCTCATTACTCTTTCCCTACACCAGTACCATGTGTGGCCCAAGGAATGAAATCAACTTTCTAATGAGAAATAAATGTGATTCCTTAGACTACCCAGTTTTCCAAAATCTCATCATCCAGTACTGCCCTAGTAAATAAAAAACTACTGTTTTTAAATTCAGAGCTTTTTATCTGACCATCTCTCACTTCTTCTCTCTCTCAACCATAAGCTTAGAAGCACTAAGGCCAACACCAAGAAGCAAGTTCCTAAAATGAAAAATAAATATATCCAAGTTTACCTGTTTGACTTGCCTGTGAAATAGTACTAACTCTTTAGCTTTTCTAAACTTTTGGTTAAAGCAATTTGCTGCTTTTATTTGATGCTGTCTGAGTTGTATAAATTCTGAGTACAGATTGAGTGCAAAATATGCTAGTAATGACAACCATTCATTACCATGGGAAATGAAAGTTAAATTCATAAAGAAAACCACCTGTCCCCAACATGAAAATTATGTCTAGAGTGTGAAATCAACAACTTGTTTCCATGTGCAAGTGCGATGGTGAGTTGGAAGCTCCTCCCCCTTTGAAGTTAAACAGAGCAGAATTCAAATTCACACATAACCGACGTGCTATAAGACCTTGATCAAGCTGCTTGATTTCTCCAAGTCTCAATTCCTCCTTAGCACACCAAATAATTGGGATAATAAGCACCTGAAAAACTGGTGAACTCATTAAATAGCAACCTACTTCAAACACTTAAAGCTATTCCAGCATAGGAGATATACTCCATAAGTGACTTTTATCATCACTTACAATAATGTGAAATGATGTTGAAAGATAATTCTCTTGCTTTATGGTTTTATGAACTTTTTAAAAATAATAACTTATTTTACTTTAGAAGGTAATTCCTTTTTCACTTTTCAAATTGAAGAATGATATTCAAATAGAAAAGTACATAAAATACTATTAATATACAACTTGATAAATTCTAATGCAACATGTAACTATAACTGAGATCAAGAAAAGGGAACATGACTGGCTTCTCCAAAGACCCATTCTGCCCTACCCCAAGAGTAACCACTAACCTGATTTCTTAGATCATACAGCAGCTTTGCCTGTACATGAACTTTCTGTAAATGGAATCACACTGCAACTACTTATATGTATATGGTTCTTTTATCCAACAATGTTTGAGATTCATCCATATTGTTGTATATAAATGGATATGTTTTAACTTAACATTGTCAATTATATACTCATAAAAGTTAAATGCTTCAAACCATAGTTTATCTGGAAATATAGTTATAGCCCTATATTACTTATCCTTAAATACTTGGTTAATAAGCAACAAATATAGTCCAATCAAATGTTAGGTACTAGCATTCTTTGGCTCTCACATAACATAATATCTTAAAAAGCATCTGTGGTACCATCTCTTGCTGATTCTACTATTCAGTGCCATGTACACTGGGACCCATGTAAGGGGAGATGGGAGCATGAAACAGGAGAACACCACAGGAAGGCCATATGAATGGTAATTAATGTTCCAGTATATCCAAACTGTCATAACAATAAGACCCCTGGGTCTTGCTTTGACAGGCATAACAAGTACCTCCAATGTCACCAGTTCCAAAGCTGACTCTGACATGGGACAGCAGAGACTGGTGACAGATGGGGAAAATTTAACATGCAGCTTGGACAGTCTTTGGGATGGAAGTCGTTATCTCTAACTTGCTGCCAACTCCTGTACGTTGCTTTATAACAGACACCACTGGGAAACTCTGGAGCCTCAGCCAAAATCACGGACTTGAAAGAACCAGATTTCCTCACCGTTGGTATTTTGCAACATCTAACCCACACCAGATTCTGCTGAAATAATGAAACAGTTACTTGTATATCCCTGAATGTGAAAATCACTTTGACACACCAGACTGAATTTTTTTAGATATTAGGACATGGCTTTTTAAATAAGAAATTTGACATTCTTAAATGAATTCTTCCATAGTCTACTGAGGTATTTCAAATTCATTAAGACTTCATGTCAAGTCTTTCTCCAAATATAGGATCGGCTTTAAATAGACACTTAAATATCTAAAATATATTCTCTATTTGTTAGTCATTTATCAATGCATCTGCTGTCCATTATAGTAACCACCATCTACCTTGCCGCCACTTGGCCTCCTTCACCTTGGGATCCAATTACTCTCATTGCATTTTGCTTTTGAATTGAGTGGCTGTAGTTCTCACTGTAAGGTCTAACCTACAGAGAAGAGTAAACACGGGTTTCTTCAAGGATGCTGGGGCACTCCTCTCAAATTTGAACATGTTTTTACTTGTTCCCAGTGGGCCATCTTTTGGTCCAACCAACCAAACTGTTAAAGCCTTTCCTTAAGCTGCTCAGAGAGCCTGATACAAATTCATGTACCTTCCTCCCATAACCTACATCCTTAGCATTCACTCCCACATACCTGCCCTGGATTTCTGATTGTATAAATTAGAAAACAAGTGCTTCTTTTGGATTGTGGTGCACTTTTTCATAGGTCACCCTTTGTTCCTTACTTTTCGAGTCTAAATATAGGTCTAGAAGCATGGCGGAGTGGATCCTGAGGAGAAATAGCATTGTTTTACATGGCAACTGCTTCAGAGGAAGCGAGTACAGTGTCTTTACACCAAGCAGGACTAATCCCTTTATTAAGATCTCAGCAAAGAGATCTCTTCTCCTAGGAGTAGGAAAGCAGCACAGTGGATGAAAGAGGCAACTTCTAAAGCAAAAGAGACATCAGAATTTAAGGGTTCAGTGTGTGTGTGTGTGTGTGTGTGTGTGTATTAATCACTCAGTCATGTCCAACTCTTTGAGACACCATGGATTGTAGCCCACCAGCCTCCTTTGTCCATGAGGATTCCCCAGGCAAGAGTACTAGAGTGGGTTGCCATGCCCTCCTCCAGAGGATATTCCCAACTCAGGGATCAAACCCAGGTCTCCCACATTGTAAGCAGATTGTTTACAGTCTGAGCCAGCTTAATCAGGATCTTCCTATACATACTCATCTCAACCTACAGAATACTATTACCCTCACTTTAATAGTGACACCCTTTGAGGCTGAAAGTTCAACTTGTGTTATCATTTAGTCATCCACAGGATGAGGTTCAGCCCTATAGCAGCTACAGGAGATAAGGTTCTCCCTTCAAGGCACACCTAGAAGCTCTTAGGTCAAATCTATGCCACCAGTGCTTGATCTGGGAATTTGAATTTCTGAACTCATCCTTTTCTTTCACCACTTTGTCCAGAGACATTTAGTTCAGTTCAGTTCAGTCGCTCAGTCGTGTCCGACTCTTTGCGACCCCATGAATCGCAGCACGCCAGGCCTCCCTGTCCATCACCATCTCCCGGAGTTCACTCAGACTCACGTCCATCGAGTCCGTGATGCCATCCAGCCATCTCATCCTCGGTCGTCCCCTTCTCCTCCTGCCCCCA
>SJYT01050929.1:160201-192278 GCA_006410635.1 Cephalophus harveyi | reverse complement strand
AACAGACTATTTCAGAAAAGAAGTATAAATTATACCAATCATATGAAAATTGTAGATATGAAAACCATAATGTCTAAATATTTTTTAAAAAATGATGGACTCAACAGTTGATTGGAGATGATAAAAGTAAGGAATATAAATTTGACTGGAGTTCCAATATAAAATTAAAAGAGAGACTCAAAACAAAAAGTAAAAAATAATATGGAACAGAACCTCATTGAGCTGTGACTATCAACTGGGCTAACATACATCTAATTGGATTAACAGCATAAGTAGAGAAAAAGGGGAATGGGAAAGAAAAAAATCTTATTTGAAAAAATAATTACTAAAAGCCTTGTAAATATTATGAAAATATTTTATTAAAAATTTAAGAAGCTTAGTAAAACTCATATAGGTTGAAGAAAGGACCATATAAGCAAACTTCTGAAAACCAAAGCTAGAAATATTTTTTAAACTGACTAAAAAAAGGCATAATATACAAGAAACAATGATAAGAAATACAGTAGATTTTAAATCAGAAATAAAACAGTACACAATAGAACAAAACAAAAAGTAGCTGCCATCCCAGAACACAAGACACAATAATGACATTCTTCCAAAATGAATACAAAAGACAACTTAGGAAAGCCAAACGTTGAAGAAATCCCTGCAGTATAAAACATACTAAATACAATTCTTCAGAATAAAAGAGGAATTGTACAAAATAGACATTTGTACTTAGAGGATTAAAAGTTTCTTTCAAATTGTTTTTTAAAATAAATGACTGTTGGTAAATATTGAAATATTTTAAAGATTCTGTCGTGACACTGCAGTACTGACCTAAGATTTGTAAGCTTGATCAATGAAGCAGAAGACAGAGACTAGAAATAGCTCATTTTGTATAGACAATTGATTTGCAACAAAAGTGCAAGAAGTTCAGGATGAAAGAATGTCTTTTCAACAAATGATGCTGCATCAATTAGATAAATGTTGAAAAAAAAAAAAAGACTCTAAATCCTCACCTAATTCCACACATAGCAATTTTATGACATAGATGGCAAACCTCAATGTATACATTAAAGCTATAAAACTTCTCAAAGAAGATATAGGAAAGAATTTTCATGACCTTAAGGTAGACAACTATTTATTAAACCAAAAAGAATAGTATATACATTTTAGTTCTGCCTATGTTCTCCTATAGGAGTTTTATAGTTTCTGGTCTTATGTTTAGATCTTTAATCCATTTTGAGTTTTGTGTATGGTGTTAGATAATGTTCTAGTTTCATTCTTTTATAAGTGGTTGACCAGTTTTCCCAGCACCACTTGTTAAAGAGATTGTCTTTAATCCATTGTACATTCCCGCCTTCTTTGTCAAAGATAAGATGTCCATAGGTGCATGGATTTATCTCTGGGCTTTCTATTTTGTTCCATTGGTCTATATTTCTGTCTTTGTGCCAGTACCATTGGCGAAGGCAATGGCAATCCAGTGCAAGACTCTTGCCTGGAAAATCCCGTGGACAGAGGAGCCTGGTAGGCTGCAGTCCATGGGGTCGCTAAGAGTCAGACATTACTGAGCGACTTCACTTTCACTTTTCACTTTCATGCATCGGAGAAGGAAATGGCAACCCACCCCAGTGTTCTTGCCTGGAGAATCCCAGGGACAGGGGAGCCTGGTAGGCTGCTGGCTATGGGGTCACAAAGTCGGACACGCCTGAAGTGACTTAGCAGTAGCAGCAGCCAGTATCATACCATACCATCGTGATGACTGTGGCTTTTTAGTAGAGCCTGAAATCAGGCAGGTTGATTCCTCCAGTTCCATTCTTCTTTCTCAAGATTGTTTTGGCTATTCGAGGTTTTTTGTATTTCCATACAAACTGTGAAATTATTTGTTCTAGCTCTGTGAAAATACTGTTGGTAGCTTGATAAGGATTGCATTGAATCTATAGATTGCTTTGGGTAGTATACTCATTTTGACCATATTGATTCTTCTGATCCATGATCATGGTATATTTCTCCATCTAATAGTGTCCTCTTTGATTTCTTTCACCAGTGTTTTATAGTTTTCTATATATAAGTCTTTAGTTTCCTTAGGTAGATATATTCCTAAGTATTTTATTCTTTTCATTGCAATGGAATTGTTTCCTTAATTTNACAAAAAAAAAAAAAAAAACATTTCCAGGGTAAAATATTTTTTTTCAGAGCCTTATTTAAGTGAGAGAAGAACTTTTCTTTCCTCCAATTTCATCTCCCATAGACTTCCCATCTCAGATAAGGAAAGAAAAAACTATACTACCTAACAACAACAACAACAACAACAAAATACTGTTAAAGTCACTGTTATGCCCGAAGTCTGAGTCCCCAAAACTGAGAGAATAAGATGTCCAAAGCAATGCAAAAGCATAAAGGCTGTCTCTTATACACATCTTGGGTAGTATACTCATTTTGACCATATTGATTCTTCTGATCCATGATCATGGTATATTTCTCCATCTAATAGTGTCCTCTTTGATTTCTTTCACCAGTGTTTTATAGTTTTCTATATATAAGTCTTTAGTTTCCTTAGGTAGATATATTCCTAAGTATTTTATTCTTTTCATTGCAATGGAATTGTTTCCTTAATTTTCTTTCTATTTTCTCATTATTAGTGTATAGGAATGCAAAGGATTTCTGTGTCTTGATTTTATATCCTGCAACTTTACTATATTCATTGATTAGCTCTATTAATTTTCTGGTGGAGTCTTTAGGGTTTTCTATGTAGAGAATCATGTCATCTGCAAACAGTGAGAGTTTTACTTCTTCTTTTCCAATTTGGATTCATTTTATTTCTTTTTCTGCTCTGATTGCTGTGGCCAAAACTTCTAAAACTATGCTGAATAGTAGTGGTAAAAGTGGGTACCCTCATCTTGTTCCTGACTTTAGGGGAAGTTCTTTCAATTTTTCACCATTTAGGATAATGTTTGCTGTGGGAAGCCAGAATTGAAAGAGACACCAATGTTCCCCAATGTTCATCACAGCACTGTTTATAATAGCCAGGACATGGAAGCAACCTAGATGTCCATCAGCAGATGAATGGATAAGAAAACTGTGGTACATATACACAATGGAGTTTTACTCAGCCATCAAAAAGAATACATTTGAATCAGTTCTAATGAGGTGGATGTAACTGGAATCTATTATACAGAGTGAAGTAAGCCAGAAAGAAAAACACCAATACAATATACTAACACATATATATTGAATTTAGAAAGATGGCAATGATGACCCTGTATGCGAGACAGCAAAAGAGACACAGATGTATAGAACAGTCTTTTGGACTCTGTGCAAGAGGGAGAGGGTGGGATGATTTGGGAGAATGGCATTGAAACATGTATAATATCATGTACAAAATGAATCGCCAGTCCAGGTTTGATGCATGATACTGGTTGCTTACGGCTGGTGCACAGGGATAACCCAGAAGGATGGTACGGGGAGGGAGGAGGGTGGGTGGGTTCAGCATGAGGAACACGTTTATACCTGTGGTGGATTCATGTTGATGTATGGCAAAACCAATACAATATTGTAAAGTAATTAACCTCCAATTAAAATAAATAAATTTAGAGTAAAAAAAAAAAAACATTTTGGTTCTATAAAAATAATTCTGATTTTGGATTTCAGTTCCAATATATAAGGAACTTGAAAGTCATCACATCTGTATTTATATCAAGAATTAAATTAACAAACCAAAAATACTTTTTCTTGAACCTATCAGAGGACTGAGATTGCAGCATAAACCACCCACTCTGAAATTTAGAAACAGACAAATCTAAAGATTCAGAACTGAGATCTACTTACTTGGAGAACAGTCACTGTAGCCATAATTTGAAAGGACGTTTAAAGGTAATTTTGGTGAATTTTTGGAGTTTAAATGTGGACTAGCTTGTGAACGAGAAATACCTGGTGCTGGGGTCCAGCCCTGGTGGATCCAGGGTAATTTGAAGCATGGACAGAGTCGACGAGGAGAGATTTATTTATTTAGAGATATAAAGAGAGATTAGGGAAGAATAGTGTTGTGAGACAGAGGAGAGAAAATAGAGGAGAAAAGAGGCTGTATTCCTTGTTTTACACAGGAGACCAATAAAGCTCTGAGACAAGGGACTTGCACCATCTATGTAGGCCATGGCACCGGCTTGAATAGTGGAGGGTGCCCCGCCTTGGGCTCCCTCTCACGTGGGTCTTAGAAGCCAGGGCAAATAAGTAGACACAGAGAGCCTCTGTGCTCCAGATGGGAATTCAGCCTGAAAAGGGAGAAAAGAATGACATGGGGGAGCCCAACATCTGTGCAAGACCCCACAACTTTATTTTCAAATGCAACTTATATACCTCAAGTTGTACATAAAGAAATAATGGAATATGCAGAGTTATGCAGGGGCAGCATTCCTGACCCTTATTGAGACCAGGCTTTCTTTTTGCAAACCCTCCCATATACAAAAGGTCTCAGGTGATTTACATTACCTTCTGGCAAAGAGGCCTGTTAACATTTTTATGGCTCTTTTCCTACTTAAATATCTATCAACCAGAAAACTCATTTCCCCTTGAAGTGTTTTTTCTTTAGTCTGCATCACCCTCAAAGTACTAAATAAAGTTAAAGTCCTGTAGAACAAAGGTGCAGTGGCTTATAACAAAGAAAGTACTTAACTCAAAGATCTAATGTTGCTAATGCCAGGGCTACTACCTGTTTTTTCTGCATACCAACTCTATCAAGAAATAAAAGATATGAAAACTTGGCAGCAAGTATTGGCTCAAAATGAAACCCTTAATCAGTTCTATTCTAATGATTTTGACTCCTTGGAAGCCCCTACATTCCTAGGATGTTTTAAGCTTCCTGTGCCTCTCGCGGTCAGGAGGCTGTAAACAATCACATACGTAGCTATAAGAGTCTGGACAAACCTGTCAGGCAGGTTTCATGCATCAGAAAGCCATCAGAGGGGTTTTTGGATTGAAACACTCTTATTATGCCCAGGAGACTTATTATCTAAAAGCTCTAAATTAACTTTTTCCAGAAACAAAGTGGTGGGGGGACAGCCCCCTGATAATGTCAGTGGAGCTGGTGGAAAGCATAACACAGTAAAGCAGGCAGACTCTGGTTTTGGGGGTAGATGCTTCAGAAAGTCCAGGGGGACCCCTGAGATCTGACCCCGCCTTTGTGTTTGTCAGGCCCCTTTCCTCATGACCTTTGTCACGGGTGGGATTCCCCATGCTGACTCCCAGCACCTGGGGTTATGGTCTTGGTTAGTCACCACAAATTTGTAAACTTTATCTTCATAAAAAACAATAAGTTCTCAAAGATATCCTTATAATGCTGACAGTGGGAAAAGATAAGTCATTGTGAAATATGCCTGCTAAGTCGCTTCAGTCATATCCGACTCTGTGTGACCCCATAGATGGCATCCCACCAGGCTCCCTCATGCCTGGGATTCTCCAGGAGTGGGTTACCATTTCTTTCTCCAATGCATGAAAGTGAAAAATGAAAGTGAAGTAGCTCAGTCGTGCCTGACTCTTAGCGACCCCATGGACTTCAGCCTACCAGCCCTGTCCACGGGATTTTCTAGGCAAGAGTACTGGAGTGGAGTGCCATTGCCTTCTCCGGAAATATGCCTAGAGCATTCTTCATTACAAAAAAAAAAAAAAAAACATTTCCAGGGTAAAATATTTTTTTTCAGAGCCTTATTTAAGTGAGAGAAGAACTTTTCTTTCCTCCAATTTCATCTCCCATAGACTTCCCATCTCAGATAAGGAAAGAAAAAACTATACTACCTAACAACAACAACAACAACAACAAAATACTGTTAAAGTCACTGTTATGCCCGAAGTCTGAGTCCCCAAAACTGAGAGAATAAGATGTCCAAAGCAATGCAAAAGCATAAAGGGGTTTTATTGCTAGCTCGAGCTAGGGCTCCCTTCTCATCCAGTGCAGTGGAGTCTTGATGAGAGCCCTGAGCTCTGAATCACAGCTACTTTTATACAGGCGGTTCTTAGTACAGCTGGCGGGTAATGATTGGCTGAGCCGCACCCCTATCCACATTGGCTCAGGTTTGGCGCCATCAGGGACTTTCCCAGGGTGTGGTTCCCCGGAGTCATAACTCAGGTTTTACAAGAATCTGAATCTTAGGCTTAGTATAGCTTGTTGAGCCTATCATGGCTCAGGTCTGGTCCCTTAACAGTCACAACCCAGACACAGAAGCCCACTAAAACTCTGAGATTTAATCATAAGACTTTAGAATTCTTCCTTTCCCTTACATTTGACCACCATACCAACAGGCTTTAGCATAATGATAGCATACAGCAGCTGAAAGGGGAGCAAGAAGCAGACTACCTCTAAGGAGGAGTACTAAGGGAAGCTCCATGTTAAGATGGCAATTTTAACAACAAAAGCGCTAAAGGTGCTTACAGTTTCTGGCATTTACAACTACAGCAAATACTATGCATTATCTAATTTCAGCCTGAAAACATAAATCCTCATAGTAAAGGTCCATTAATCTCAGTTTTGAGGATCTGTTAAACATGTCTGGTTTTCAACTAATATTAGATAGCAGGCCAAAAGACAAGGGAAAAAAAAAATTGAAGACACAGAACAAGTATCAGAACCTGACTTGGATATGACACAGATGTTGAAATTATCAGACAGGGAATTTAAACTAACTATAACTAACTATAACTAAACTAACTATAAATTATCAGACAGGGAATTTAAACTAACATGATGAAGGCTCTAGTGGAAATATGAAATCAGTAGTGGATGGGTAATATAAGCAGAGTGATAGAAACAGAAAGAATCAGAAGGACATTCTAGAAATGACAAGGACTGTATCGAGTTGAATAATGTTATGGAGGTACCCATTAGTGGACAGTGGACTGCAAGGAGATCCAACCAGTCCATTCTAAAGGAGATCAGCCCTGGGTGTTCTTTGGAAGGACTGATGCTAAAGCTGAAGCTCCAGTACTTTGGCCACCTCGTGTGAAGAGTTGACTCATTGGAAAAGACTCTGATACTGGGAGGGATTGGGGGCAGGAGGAAAAGGGGACAACAGAGGAAGAGATGGCTGAATGGCATCACTGACTTGATGGACGTGAGTTTGAGTGAACTCCAAGAGTTGGTGATGGCCAGGGAGGCCTGGCGTGCTGCGATTCATGGGGTCACAAACAGTCGGACACGACTGAGCGACTGAAGTGAACTGAACTGTTTAGTGGACAGACTTAGTTAAAGAAATAATTAGTGAGTTGAAAGAAAGTTCAATAGAAAGTTTCTAAACTGAAATGAAATATAAAATATGACAAACAAGAAAAAGAACAGAAGAAAATGCACAAGATATGAGGAGTAGTTTAAAATGGTGGAACATGTAATTGAAACAGTGAAAGGAGAAAAACAAGATTGGAGCAGGGAAAAAAATTTTGAATTCATAATGGCCAAGAACTTTCTAAAAATAAGGAGATACCAAATTACAGTTTTTTTAAAACATCAAGCAAAATAAATTCAAAACAAAAAATAATGCACCTAGGCTTGTATATTCACAGGGATTCCCTGGTGGCTTAGGAGTAAAGAATCCGCCTGTAGTGCAGGAGATGGAGTTTGATATCTGGGTTGGGAAGATAAGTGATGGACAGGGAGGCCTGGCGTGCTGCGATTCATGGGGTCACAAACAGTCGGACACGACTGAGCAACTGAAGTGAACTGAACTGATTAGTGGACAGACTTAGTTAAAGAAATAATTAGTGAGTTGAAAGAAAGTTCAATAGAGACTTTCTAAACTGAAATGAAATATAAAATATGACAAACAAGAAAAAGAACAGAAGAAAATGCACAAGATATGAGGAGTAGTTTAAAATGGTGGAACATGTAATTGAAACAGTGAAAGGAGAAAAACAAGATTGGAGCAGGGAAAAAAATTTTGAATTCATAATGGCCAAGAACTTTCTAAAAATAAGGAGATACCAAATTACAGTTTTTTTAAAACATCAAGCAAAATAAATTCAAAACAAAAAATAATGCACCTAGGCTTGTATATTCACAGGGATTCCCTGGTGGCTTAGGAGTAAAGAATCCGCCTGTAGTGCAGGAGATGGAGTTTGATATCTGGGTTGGGAAGATCCCCTTGAGAAGGAAATCACAGCCCACTCCAGTGTTCTTGCCTGGGAAATCCCACGGACAGAGGAGCCTGGCAAACTACTGTCCATGGGATAGAAAAAGAGTCGGACATGACTTAGTAACTGAACAACAACAAACATGTCTATTCACACTGCAGAAAACTAATGTCATAGAGAAGATCTTAAAAGCCAGGGAAAAACAAACCTTACCTAAAAAGAAACACTGCAATGGACCTTCTATCAATAACCAAGCAACTATGCAAGCCAGAATAGAACGGGTTAATACATTTAAACTTCTGGAAAACATGAAAAAAATCCTCTGTCAACCAAGAAATCTGTGAAAAAATAATTTGTGTTCAAAAGTGAAAGAGAAGTAGACTTTCTCCGACAAGCAAAAACTCAGAGAATTCATGGAGAGCAGATTTGTCATGCAAAAAATGTTTTAAAAAGCTTGTTAAGAGGGAAGAAAACAATGTAAGTCAGAATGTTCATAAAGAAAGGCAGAATGTCAGGAAATGCATAAATGAAGAAAAATAAAATCTTTTATTCTTATTCATAATTAATCTAAAAGATATTTAAGAGAATAATAGTAACAGTATATTTATTAATGATAGCATATATAAGTGAAATGAATGCCAGTAATGTCATAAGGGATGGGAGGAAGGAATTAAAAATTCCAGTTTTACTTTGTTATAAGGTACTTGTACTTTATATGAAGTGGAATATTGCCAGTTGAAGGTACAGTTATATTAGTTAAAAATGTATAGTTGAAATTTTAGGGCAACCACTAAACATTTTTAAAGTTATAAAATTGTAATGCAAAGAGAATAGATAAATGTAATAATATAAAAGGCTCAAATACAACCAGACAAGGCAGAAAATAAAGGGGAAAATGAGAAAAATAATGAATAGAAAGTAGTTACAACATGGTATATACTAGTCCAACTAGGTCAATAACTATTTTAATTGTGAATTTTCTAAATACACCAAATAAAAGACATTATCAAAATGCATAAGAAATAATAAGACCCAACCGTTTGTCTGTATGTGACTAACAAACAGGCTAAAATAATGCAACATAAAGATATTCCATGTAAACTGTAATAAGAAGAAACTGTATTAGCTATATTGATTTCAGACAAAGCACATTTCAGAAAAAAAAAGAAAAAACAAACACACAAGACATTATATTATGACAAAGGGATCATTCTCCAAGATGGCATAACAGTCTTAAACATCTATGCAACTAACAACAGAACATCAAATTCATGAGGCAAAAACTGATTGAACTGAGGGAGGTATAAAGAAATCCTTATTATAATTAAAGACTTAAACAGTCTTCTGCCAGTAATCGATATATAAAGTAGTCAGAACATCAGTAACAATACAGCTGACTTAGCACCATCAATCAGCTAGATGTAACTGACACTTACAGTATATATTCTATCCAACAATAGCAGAATGCACATTATTCTAACTAGCTTTAGTATATTCATACAAGGGGTTGTTAATAGCCCAGGTGGTGCTAGTGGTAAAGAACCTGACTGGTAATGAAGGAGATGTAAGAGACCTCAGTTCAATACCTGGGTCAGGAAGATCTCCTGGAGGAGGGCATGGCAGCCCACTCCAGTATTCTTGTCTGAAGAATTCCATGGACAGAGGAACCTAGCAGGCTACAGTCCATAGCGTCATACAGAGTTGGACAACACTGAGCGACTGAGCACACACAAAGTTATCAAATCACACACACACACACACATACACACACACACAAATTTGTCTAATGGTAAGTGAAAGAAGTCAATCTGAAAAGAGTGCATTGTAACCTGTATGATTCCAATTCTATGACATTCTGGAAAGGGCAATAGTATAGAGATAATAAAAAGAACAACATTCTTAAGGAGTTTGGAGTGGTAATGAGGTTGAATAGGTGAAGCACAGGGGACATTTCAGAGAAATGAAACTATTTTGTGTGATACTGTAAAGGTGGGTACATAACAGAGTACAATATTCAAAATCACAGAACTTTACAGCATGAAGAGTAAACATTTATACATGCAAATTTTGAAATATAATTGAGAAGTTCTGAGTATCTGAGAATGGAAACCAGAATGTGACCAAACAATCTACTTGTATTACAAATATATGAAACAACCTCACTGAAGGGAGTCAGGAAAAAGGATAAAACTACTGAAAAGTAATTTTGGAAATAAGTGAATTCTGTAAGACTACAGGCAAAACCAACTGTGCATAAGCATTTCACTCTAGCTGACAAAATTATTTCACATGGGAGTAATGGTTAATGATTTTGATACCCCCTATACAGTGTACTGTAATTGAACAGATAAGTATACTCTTGTAGACTGTGGGAGCCAGTTTTCAAAGTGGGAAGCTAGAGTTAAAACAAGGGTGCCTGTGTGTTCAGTGCTATGTTATGTCTGATTCTTTGCAACCCCATGGACTGTGCCTGCCAAGCTTCTCTCTCCCTGGGCTGTCTTAGGCAAGAATACCGCAGTGGGTCACCATTTTCTACTCCAGGGAATCTTCCCAACCCAGAGATTGAATTCACATCTGCTGCCATGGCAGGTGGATTCTTTACCACTGAGCCACCAGGGAAGCCCCTAAACAAGGGTTGTTGTTGTTGTTGCTCAGTCGCTCAATTGTGTTCAACTCTATGTGACCCCATGGACGCCAGGCTTTCCTGTCCATCACCATCTCCTGGAGCCTGCTCAATGAGTCAGTGATGCCATCCAACCATCTCATCCTGTGTTGTCACCTTCTCCTCTGGCCTTCAATCTTTCCCATTCATCATGATCTTTTCTAAGGAGTCAGTTGTTTGCATCAAATGGCCAAAGTATTGGAGCTTCAGCTTCAACATCAGTCCTTCCAGTGAATATTCAGGACTGATTTCCTTTAGGACTGACTAATTTGATGTGAACTCATGTTAGCTTAACATATATATTGAAGACTGCATAGAGCAATCAGCAATATTTGCGTATCTATACAGGTTAGTATAGACATATAAATGTCCTTCTATCAGCTGTGATGGTTTAGAAGCAGTGACATGCAGTAGTAACAGCATGTCTTACACCCAGATCTTGGTTTCTAATACCATTATCCATTAATAAAGAACCAGGGTTCCCTGGAGAAATGGCTGATTATAGGACTTAGGCAGAAAATGTATTAAGTCTGAGACATCCAGTAGTGCCAGAAAGTAAGGCAATGCTCAAATATACATATATAAACATATGAAAGATGTTAAATATCCATATATCTTTTGGGAATTATAAGCAAAACAACCATGCAATGCTACTACACACTTACTAGAATAACTAACATCCAAAACACGTATAAAATCAAATGCTGGAAAGGATATGGAGCAGCAGGAATTCTCACTTGCTGCTGGTTTGAATGCAAAATATTATAACCACTTTAGAAGAAGTTTGAAGTTTCTTACAAAGTTAAATGAAATTTGAAGTTTCTCACCAAAGGCTTTGACTGTGTAGATCACAACAAACTGGAAAATTCTTCAAG
Source organism: Cephalophus harveyi (assembly GCA_006410635.1). Classification (NCBI taxonomy): domain Eukaryota; kingdom Metazoa; phylum Chordata; class Mammalia; order Artiodactyla; family Bovidae; genus Cephalophus; species Cephalophus harveyi. The sequence continues at coordinate 180,644 of SJYT01050929.1, read as the reverse complement.
AGATGGGAATACCAGACCACCTAACCACCCTCCTGAGAAATCTGTATGAAGGTCAAGAAGCAACAGTTAGAGCCAGACAAGGAACAGCAGACTGCTTCCAAATTGGGAAAGGAATATGTGAAGGCTGTATATTGTCACCCTGCTTATTTAATCTATATGCAGAGTACATCATGTGAAATTCTGGGCTGGATGAAGCACAAACTGGAATCAACATTGCCTGGAGAAATATAAATAACCTCAGATATGCAGATGATACCACCCTTATGGCAGAAAGCAAAGAGGAACTAAAGTGATGAAAGTGAAAGACAAGACTGAAAAAGCTGGCTTAAAACTCAGCATTCAAAAATGAAGATCATGGCATCTAGTCCCATCACTTCATGGCAAATAGATCGGGAAATGATGGAAACTGTGAAAGACTTTAGTTTCTTGGGCTCCAAAATCACTACAGATGGTGACTGCAGCCATGAAATTAAAAGGAGGAGGATCCTTGTAAGAAAAGCTATGACCAACCTAGACAGCATATTAAAGAGCACAGATATTACTTTGCCAACCAAGGTCCATCTAGTCAAAGCTATGGTTTTTCCAGTAGTCATGTATGGTTGTGAGAGTTGGTCTATAAAGAAAGCTGAGCACCAAAGAATTGATGCTTTTGAACTGTGGTGTTAACGAAGACTCTTGGACTGCAAGGAAATCCAACCAGTCCGTCTTAAAAGAAATCAGCCCTGAATATTCACTGGATGAACTGATGCTGAAGCTGAAGCTCCAATACTTTGGCCACCCGATGAGAAGAACTGATTCACTGGAAAAGAACTTGATGCTGGGAAAGATTGAAGGCAGGAGGGGAAGAGGACAACAGAGGATGAGATGGTTGGATGGCATCACCGACTCACTGGCCATAAGCTTGAGCAAGCTCTGGAAGTTGGTGATGGATAGGGAAGCCTGGCGTGCTGCAGTCTATGGGGTCACAGAGAGCCAGACTCTACTGAGTGACTGAATTGAACTGAACAAGGCTAAATAGATAGGCTTAACATATGATACAGGAATCATTCATTCAGGTATTCATCCAAGTGAACTGAAAATGTATTTCTACACAAAAGATACATTAAAAAAAATAACAGGTTTATTCATAATTGCCAAAAATTAGAAGTAATCAAGATGTTCTTCAGTAAGTGAATGAAGAAACAAACCATTGTACACCCAGCCAATAGAATGCTATTCAGTGATAAAGAGAAAAGACTATTAAGTCCAAAAAAAAAAAAAAAAAACCATGGAGGAATCTTAAAAGAATATTAGTAAGTGAAAGAAGAGCATCTGAAAAGCCTGAATACTGTATGATCCCAACTGTATGATGCTCTAGAAAGGCAAAAACTGTAGAGACAGGGGAAAAATTTGTGAATGTCAGGTCAGAGAGTGGGGACAAATAAATGGAGCTCAGGGGATATTTAAGAGAGTAAAACTATTCTTTATGAAATTGTAATGATGAATATATGACATTATGATTTGTCAAAACACCCAGAATGTGCAATGCCAAAAATGAACTCTATTGTAAACTGTGAGGCTTAGTTAATGATGTATCAAGATTGGCTTATGAATTATAACAACGTACCTCACCAATGCAAAATTTTAAAAATAGGGAGCACTAGGTAATGGTGGAAAGGAAGAATATGAGAATTCTCTATGCTTTCTGCAATGTTTTTCTGTAACCCTAGAACTGATCTAAAAATAAATGATATTAATTTAAAATAAATAAATAATAGACCACACACACACACACAGAGGAACATGTCAAAGGGAAATATAGGTCAATGGAAAAAGTTTGCAATAACCAATGACAGAACATTTTTAGCAATGAACTAAAATATTGCTGTATTATAATCAAAAGTATGAAACATATGTCCATGAATCCATAGCAATAAAAATAAATAATCAAATCAATACATAGTAGAAGGAGGAGCAGACACAAATCTTCAGTGTCAAAGAATGCCAAATATAAGTTTACACTGTGTATAATGAGTGTCTTCCAAAAATATAGTAAGGAATGAGTAGGGGAAAGTTTGTGAGTAACTTAACAGTAAGTTAACAGTAACTTAATATTCACTGATGGATATTACCTCAGACATGTCATCAAAGTCACCATCAATAATAACATGTCTGGTTGATAGCATGTATCTTATGATGTGATGCAAATAGTACTTTATCTTCCTTTCCTTCCTCCAACACACATAATTCTAGTATAATTATGAGAAAAATATTGGACAAATTCCACGTGAGGAACCACCTGCAAAATCCTTGACCAGTGCTTCTCAAAACAGTCATGGCTATCAAAAACACCTGAGAAACTGTTACAACCACCAGGAGCCTAAAAAGACACAGCTACAAGATGTACTGCCTGGAATTTTGGAACTGAAAAAAAGATATTAGGAAAGAACTAAAGAAACAATACTGTACTGATATTGCTTCATTGATTTTAATGAATATGCTATGCTATCCGACATCACCTCAGTCATATCTGACTCTTTGTGACCCCATGGTTGTAGCCCACCAGGCTCCATGGGATTCTGCAGGCAAGAATACTGGAGTGGGTTGCCATGCCCTCTTCCAGGGTATCTTCCAGACCCAGGGATTGAACTCATTTCTCCTATGTCTCCTTCACTGGCAGGTGGGTTCTTCACCACTACCATCCCTGAAAGTGAAAGTGAAGTCACTCAGTCGTGTCCGACATTTGTGACCCAATGGACTGTAGCCTACCAGGCTCCTCCCCCCATGGGATTTTCCAGGTAAGAGTACTAGAGTGGATTGCTATTTCCTTCTCCAGGAGATCTTCCTGACCCAGGGATCGAACCCAGGTCTCCCGCATTGTAAACAGAGGCTTTGCCGCCTGAGCCACCAGTGAAGTCTTGGTATTAATGGGAGAAACTGGATGTAGAGTTCATGGAAATTCTTATACTATCTTTACAATTTTTATGCATATCTTAAGTTATTCTAAAATAAAAATCTTATTTCAACAAATTTTCACATTTTAAAAACTCTATTAAGTAAATGAATAAGCACACAAAGAATATACATGTCAGATATGTATATTTAGGATATATAAAGAGTTCCTATAAGCTAATAATAAAAAATAATAAAGTTGTCCAAAACAGCATAGAGGAAATTATATGAAAGCCCCAAAGGATATCATATTAATATGAAAAACCAATCAGTTCAGTTCAGTCGCTCAGTCGTGTCCGACTCTTTGAGACCCCATGAATCAGCAGCACACCAGGCCTCCCTATTCATCACCGTCTCCCGGAGTTCACTCAGACTCACGTCCATCGAGTCCATGATGCCATCCAGCCATCTCATTCTCTGCCATCCCCTTCTCCTCCTGCCCCCAATCTCTCCCAGCATCAGGGTCTTTTTCAATGAGTCCACTCTTCACATGAGGTGGCCAAAGTACTGGACTTGCATCTTCAGCATCAGTCCTTCCAGTGAACACCCAGGACTGATCTCCTTTAGGATGGACTGGTTGAACCTCCTTGCAGTCCAAGGGACTCTCAAGAGTCTTCTCCAACACCACAGTTCAAAAGCATCAATTCTTTGGTGCTCAGCTTTCTTCACAGTCCAAATCTCACACCCATACATGACTACTGGAAAAATCATAGCCTTGACTAGACAGACCTTTGTTGGCAAAATGATGTGTCTGCTTTTCAATATGCTATCTAGGTTGGTCATAACTTTCCTTCCAAGGAGTTAGTGTCTTTTAATTTCATGGCTGCAATCACCATCTGCAGTGATTTTGGAGCCCCCCAAAATAAAGTCTGACACTGTTTCCACTGTTTCCCCATCTATTTGCCATGAAGTGATGGGACCAGATACTATGATCTTCGTTTTCTGAATGTTGAGGTTTAAGCCAACTTTTTCATTCTCCTCTTTCACTTTCATCAAGAGGCTTTTTAGTTCCTCTTCACTTTCTGCCATAAGAGTGGTGTCATCTGCATATCTGAGGTAACTGATATTTCTTATGAGACTTCAGTTCAGTTCAGTCACTCAATCCTGTCCAACTCTTTGCAACCCCATGAATTGAAGCATACCAGGCCTCCCTGTCCATCACCAACTCCTGGAGTTAGAGCAACTAAATTTCACAAAATTTGCTGACAAAAATGTAACAGGGTGCAACAATTTTGGAAAAGTGTTTAGCAATATCTTATAAATTTAGAAAGCATTTCTACCCTATAACACAGCAAAAGCACTTCTGGATATTTAACCTAGTGAAATAGGCTCCTAAGTCTACTACCAAAATACTTGTTCATGAGTGTTTACAGCAGATTTGTTAATAATGGACAAAACTTGGCAGCTCAAAATTCCTTCAACATGGTAATGAATGAATAATTGGACATTATTCATGACACAATAGAATAGTCTTCTGCAGTGAAAAGAGTGAACCTTTGGATGAAACTCAAAACATCATGGTTAACCAAAACGTTAGAAACAAAATAATACATACTCTAGTATAAATTTATATGAAGTTCAGGAACAAGCAAAACAAATTCTGTGGACATAGAAATAAAAGTGGGTAACATGGGTGGAGGGGGGATTGATGACAGGCGAGCATAGAAGAACTTTCTAGAGAAATGAAGACATTTTTTTATTTTATTTGTTTTGGTCTTTACATGGGTGTCTGCATTTATAGAAACTCATCAAATTAAGTTCTCTAAAGTTTATTGTATATAAAATTTATCTTTAGGTACCATTTGTCATGGGCTTCCCTGAAAGCTCCGTTGATAAAGAATCCATCTGCAGTACAGGAGACCCCGGTTCCATTTCTGGGTCAGAAAGATCCGCTGGAGAAGGGATAAGCTACCCACTCCAGTATTCTTGGACTTCCCTTGTGTCTCTGCTGATAAGAATCTGCCTGCTATTCAGGAGACCATTTATAGAAACTCATCAAATTAAGTTCTCTCCAGTTTATCGTATGCAAATTTATCTTTATGTACCATTTGTCATAGTAGATGAAGAGTTATTTAACTATGTGTTATTTATAGACACCTATGGTAAACACTGAAGGCAATTTATTTTTGCCACAGTTTTCTTGATTCTTCTTTGAGTCAGTTGATGACAGATTCCTTTTTTTTTTGGTTTGAAGTTAGTGAGTTAGTGAAGTTAGTGGACTTTCCTGGTAGCTCAGATGGTAAAGAATCTGCCTACAATGAGGAAGACCCGGGTTCAGTCCCTGGATTGGGAAGATCTCCTGGAGAAGGCAATGGCAACCGACTTCAGTACTCTTGCCTGGAAAATCCCACAGTCGGAGGAACCTGGTAGGTTACAGTCCATGGGGTCACAAAGAGTTGGACACAACTGAGCGACTCACTTTCACTTTCAGTGAGACATGGCATGTTCACTTATTTTTATAAATCGTGAATTCACAAGGGATAGTGTTTAAAATGCTTATACATCGATATGTACACATTTCTGGTTTTGTTTTGTTAACCCCTATACAATAATGATAACTGAAATGTGCCTTTTTTTTTTCTTTAAAAAAATCTTGCAACCCACACTGAGTAACTGAAGGCATAAGAAAATAATAGGTGAGGTGTTCTAAGGTCCCCATTCACAAGACTAGTGCTTGTTGCATTCGGAGGGAAGAAATGTCAAAGTATATACAATAGAAAAAAAAAAGGATTAAAAATGTACTATAGAACTAAGGGCAGCAAAAGGACGGCAGGTTTAGAGTAACAACCACAATTTGTAGGTTGAAGTACAATCTACACATTAGTAGGGGCTTACCTGGGTGATATGGTTATGTCCCTGAGGCAAAGAGCTCCAATGGAGGGCAGATGGCATGCTATTTCCCTGGTGTCAGAATCTAGGAATGTCTGTTTCACTGAGTTTATTTTAAATAAACACTTCTCCTTCTACTGAAATATTATACTATATACTGCAGAAAGCAGAAGGGATGATGATGCAGCATAAAAATTTGAAACAGCAATAAGAAGCCAGGGCAGCAGGTGCACTTGGATGAAAAATGGGAAAGACACAGTGTGGCACAGACAGCAGGAGATTAGAAGAAATGTACAGGCATTTTGCAGGGAGGAAAAGTTGGTAACAAATAGGTCTGAAAAGAGAACATAGCAATATGACTGGGATTGAGGGCTGAGAACAGTAGTATTTCTGTATTTAGGTAGGATAAATAATTAAGGGCACATTTCAGAAACAAAAGTAAAGCAAAAGAATTGGAGATAGAATCTCATTATAATTATGCAATTAAAGAGGTAATTATAACTGCCAGTATACTAATGCAGAGGTGGACCACCTATGATCCAAAGGCCAAATCCAGCTAGTGACCTATTTAGTGTGTTTCAGGAGATAGCAATGTTTGCTACATTTTTAAACAACTGTAAAAAAAATAAACAGGGAAAGAAACAAGCCAAATCCAAAGAATATACAGCATAATATATAAGTGCAGGCCTGAAAATATTTACTTCTTACCAATCCTTTACTGAAAAAATTGTTCCTCTGGGCTAGTTAATTCAATAGTTAATTATTATCCAACATTTAATTATTTGATGTTTAACTATTATTATTAATTATTGCTTGTTTGATTAATATTCAATAGTTAATTAATGGTTGCTTTGACTCATTAGTCAATACTTTTAGTACTTACTATGTGCCAGAAAGATAGTATGTCACGTGCTGTGGGAAACTTCAGGAAGTTTCTAGACAGTCACCTTCAGTCTAGAATGCTATCCTCCTGCAGGTAAAAGGACCAAAAGTTAACAAATACTTAGAATTTAAGTAAATATATACAATAATAACAAATTATGGATAAAAGCATATACATTTTTTGCAGGGAGCATGAGTTAAAGGATTTTGTCAAAGCTAGAAAACCATCCATGGCTTCCATAAGTTATCACTAAATGGCTGGCTGATGGATAAACATCCTTCTAATAAAGATTAAGAGGTTAAAAGAAGGAAGAATACTCCAGATAGATAGAGCTGCATGTGTAAAATTGTTTAGGAGTGCATGTGCTTTGATGTATTTAGGAAAAAAAAATAAGGTCAATCTATTTGAAACACAGATCACAAGGAAATAGTAAGAGTTGTGCTGAGACATGATCTGAGAAGAAAGTGGAAATGAGATTTTTCAGTGTCTTATGGGACTATGAGTGGTTGAGAGTGTTTTTTGTCTGTCCAGTTTGTTGGTGAAGCTAATCTTACCCTGACTTTTTGCCTCCAGCCCAGAGATCAGCAGGAGACCCAGGCTTAGCAGTCAGGTTGGTTCTGATATGTGCACATAAACTTTTGTTATTTTGAGATCATCTCATTTCTCTTTGGGCTTCTCTTGTGGCTCAGCTGGTAAAGAATCTGCCAATGCGGGTTCGATCTCTGGGCTGGGAAGATCCCCTGGAGAATGGAAAGGCTACCCACTCCTGTGTTCTGGCTTGATTTCTCTTTGGACATTTATCAGAGTGATGTATCAGGAAATAACATTTTTCTTTCTCTGAAAACTCAAGCTATAATGCCTTGTAAGTCTGGAGATAACACTGGCATCTTGAATCCATATCCTGAAGTCTGCCTGATAATAAAGTCAATGAAATGAAAAATATTACTGAGAAGAAAAAAAAAAAAATGACTCACATCCCTGAGGATATAATAGGAGCATCTATTCAGCCATGTCTGAGAAATATATCACTGGGTTTTGTCAGCTTTGTGAAACAATAATTTAGTTGCTTATTAAATCTTTTGAATTGGATTTTTGTTACTGACAGCTGGAAAAATCCTTAAACATTCTGGATTTTATAAACCCATAGTGGTGGTAATTTTACCTCATGTTTCCTAATGTGTTCTTTTTAATTTTCTCATTTTGAGACAATGAGGAAGAAATGAAACAAAGTGGAAATCTGTGCAATAGAATTTTCTTCAGAATGCTGTTCAAACAACAATTTCTCCCTCTTCCATTAGGAAGAGGGATAAAATACTTAGGTGTACTTATTCACTCAACGTGCATTTACTAAGCAACCATGATATACCTGATATTTTTCTAGGTGCTAAGGATATAAAAGCAAGTAAATTTAAAATAAAAATCCTCTCCCCCAGAGTTCTCATTTTAGAGAACTTAGTTTATTAAAGAGTTCAGTTCAGTTGCTCAGTCATGTCCGACTCTTTGTGACCCCATGAATCGCAGCATGCCAGGCCTCCCTGTCCATCACCAACTCCTGGAGTTCACTCAGACTCACGTCCATCGAGTCAGTGATGCCATCCAGCCATCTCATCCTCAGTCATCCCCTTCTCCTCCTGCCCCCAATCCCTCCCAGCATCACAGTCTTTTCCAATAAGTCAGCTCTTCGCATGAGGTGGCCAAAGTACTGGAGTTTCAGCTTCAGCATCAGTATATGTTAATTTAAAATACAAACTAAATAAAGAATAACCCAGTATAGCTCTGCAAATATTGAATATTAAAAACAATATAATTTATTAACTTGTCCCACTATCATTCAATTCCAATTTCTATGATTGGGATTTAGCAGAAAATGAACTGATTCATGTGGGCTCTGGCTTCTGATATAGTATAATAATCTTTTCAAGACACAAACACTGAGATGATTATTCTGTGCTGACTTTTCCAAACTTTTACTCCTACAAGTTACATAATATTTCAAGACCTGAATGAATTGCTCTGATTCTCTTTGGACAAAAATTAAATGGGGGCTTACATGTGTGAATCAGTGGCTGCAGGGGAACCAGTACCAATATACCATTAGTGACCTACTCCTTTAGGAACAATTTCTCTCCTGATTGAATGATGGAGGTTTGGATAGTTGGTGTCACTTCTTTGCTTCTTCATAGAATTGTTCATAGTGGTTCTCTGTTACTACACTAGTTCTTTGATTCAGGGCACTTAAATCACAGTGAAGGTTCTGGAGATTAAAGATATTTTGACATTGATGAAAGTGATTGAAGATAAGACCAATAAATTAGATATTCCATGTTCATGGAATGAAGAATTAATATTGTTAGAAAGTCCTATTACCCAAAGCAATCTACAAGTTTACATTGCAACCCCCATCAAAATACCAATGACATTTTTGATAGAACTGGAACAAATAATCTTAAAATGTACAAGGAATCACAAAGACCCAAAATAGTCAAAAACGTTTTAAGAAAATAGAACAAAGTTGGAGGTACCATGTTCTTAGATTTCAAACTACCATACAAAACTATAATAATAAAAAACATACTAACTCAAAAAACAGATGCATAGGTCAACAGAACAAAATAGAAAATCTAGAAATAAATCTATGTTTGTATATGGTCAATTAAATTGTAATAAAGGAGTCATCAAAAAACAGTGGAAAAACAACATAAACAAGTGTTGGTCAGCATATGAAAGAAAAGGGGACCCTCATGCATTGTTGTTGGTGTGAATGTAAATTGGTGGAGCCAAAATGTAAAACAGCATGGAGTTTCCTAAAACATTAGAAATAGAACTATCACAAAATCCAGTAACTCCACAATTCCACTTGGTAGGTATTTATACTAAAAAAAATAAAGATATTAATTTAAAAAGAAATATGTACCCCTTATGTTGTTCACTATAGCATTATTTGTGGTTGTTCAGTCACTCAGTCATGTCCAACTCTGTGATTCCATGGACTTAAACACACCAGGTTTCCCTGTTCTTCACCATCTCCCAGTGTTTGCTCAAACTCATGTTCATTGAGTTGGTGATGCCATCCAACCATCTCATCCTCTGTCATCCCCTTCTCCTTCTCCCCTCAATCTTCCCCAGCATCAGAGTATTTTCTAATGGGCTCTCTGCATCAGCTGGCCCAAGTACTGAAGCATTAGCTTCAGCATCAGTCATTCCAATGAATAGTCAGGATTGATTTCCTTTAGGATTGACTGGTTTGAGCTCCTTGCAGTCCAAGGGACTCTCAAAAGTCTTCTCCAACCCTACAGTTCAGTTCAGTTCAGTTCAGTTGCTGAGTCATGTCCGACTCTTTGCAACCCCATGAATCACAGCACGCCAGGCCTCCCTGTCCATCACCAACTCCCAGAGTTCACTCAGACTCTTGTCCATCGAGTCAGTGATGCCATCCAGCCATCTCATCCTTGGTCGTACCCTTCTCCTCCTGCACCCAATCCCTCCCAGCATCAGTCTTTTCCAGTGTCAACTCTTCACATGAGGTGGCCAAAGTACTGGAGTTTCAGCTTTAGCATCATTCCCTCCAAAGAAATCCCAGGGTTGATCTTCAGAATGGACTGGTTGGATCTCCTTGCAGTCCAACGGACTCTCAAGAGTCTTCTCCAACACCACACTTCAAAAGCATCAATTCTTCAGTGCTCAGCCTTCTTCACAGTCCAACTCTCACATCCATACATGACCACAGGAAAAACCATAGCCTTGACTAGACAGACCTTTGTCGGCAAAGTAATGTCTCTGCTTTTGAATATGCTTTCTAGGTTGGTCATAATTTTTCTTCCAAGGAGTAAGCGTCTTTTAATTTCATGGCTACAGTCACCATCTGCAGTGATTTTGGAGCCCAAAAACGTAAAGTCTGACACTGTTTCCACTGTTTCGCCATCTATTTCCCATGAAGTGGTGGGACCAGATGCCATGATCTTCATTTTCTGAATGTTGAGCTTTAAGCCAACTTTTTCACTTTCCTCTTTCGCTTTCATCAAGAGGCTTTTTAGCTCCTCTTCACTTTCTGCCATAAGGATGGTGTCATCTGCATATCTGAGGTGATTGATATTTCTCCCGGCAATCTTGATTCCAGCTTGTGTTTCTTCCAGCCCAGCGTTTCTCATGATGTACTCTGCATATAAGTTAAATAAGCAGGGTGACGATATACAGCCTTGACGTATTCCTTTTCCTATTTGGAACCAGTCTGTTGTTCCATGTCCAGTTCTAACTGTTGCTTCCTGACCTGCATAGAGATTTCTCAAGAGGCAGGTTAGGTGGTCTGGTATTCCCATCTCTTTCAGAATATTCCACAGTTTATTGTGATACAGTTAGGAAGCATCAATTCTTCATTATTTATAGTAGCTAAAATATGGAAGCAATCTAAGTGTCCACTGATAGATGAATTGGAGAAAGATGTGGTGTACATATATACACTGTATGGTTGGAACAACATACTTAAATGTAGAGGATATTATGCTAAGTGAAATAAACTAGACAGAGAAAGACAAATATCATATAATTTCCTAACATGTGGAAACTAAACAAGCAAATAAAAAAAGAGAAACAGATTCATAGATACAAAGAACAAATTAGTACTGGCCAGAGGGGTTAGGGTTAGGAAGTTGGGCAAAATAGGTAAAATGAATTAATAAGTACAAACTTCCATGTATAAAATAAGTCAAGGGGATATAATAAACAGATAGGAAATATAATCAATAATATGTTATAATTGAGTATGATGAAAGAGATTACTCAACTTATTGTAATCAATTTGTAATGTATATAAAGGTTGAATCACTATAAGGTACATCTAACCTAAAATTAATATTAATATAATATTGTATGTCAACTATGTGTTTATGTATGTGTGTGAGTTGTTAAGTCCTGTTGACTCTTTGTGACCCCAGGGACTGTAGCCTGCCTGTATACTTCAATTTTTTTTTTTGGTAAAGATGATCTTTGAACTAGGTGACTATGAATATGCAATATGAACTGAGTTAGAGACACTGAAATGGCCACACTATGACGATTCCCTTTGAATTTGTTTGATACCTTTTTTCTCTACCTTCAAAACCACTCTCAATAAATCATAAGTCCCTAGAAGAAAGACTGAGATTTGTCCACTAGATGATACCTCATGTTTAGAAACAAATTTAACACCTTACAGATAACAGATTTTTTATTTTTTATTTTTAAATTTAAATTTATTTATTTATTTTTAATTGGAGGTTAATTACTTTACAATACTGTATTGCTTTTGCCATACATTAGCATGAATCCACCACAGGTACACACGTTCCCCATCCTGAACCCTCCTCCCACCTCTCTCCCTGTATCATCCCTTTGGGTCATCCCAGTGCACCAGCCCCAAGCATCCTGTATCATGCACTGAACCTGGACTGGTGATTCGTTTCATATATGATATTTTACATATTTCAATGCCATTCTCCCAAATCATCCCAACCTCTCCCTCTCCCACAGAGTCCAAAAGGCTGTTTTATACATCTATGTCTCTTTTGCTGTCTCACATACCAGGTTATTGTTACCATCTTTCTAAATTCCATATATATGTGTTAATACACTGTATTGGTGTTTTTCTTTCTGGCTTACTTCACTCTGTATAATAGGTTCCAGTTTCATCCACCTCATTAGAACTGATTCAAATGTATTCTTTTTAATGGCTGAGTAATACTCCATTGTGTATATGTACCACAGCTTTCTTATCCATTAATCTGCTGATGGACATCTAGGTTGCTTCCATGTCCTGGTTATTATAAACAGTGCTGCGATTATTGAGATAATCATATGGCTTTTATTTTTCAATTTGTTAATGTGGTGAATTACATTGATTGATTTGCGGATATTGAAGAATCCTTGCATCCCTGGGATAAAGCCCACTTGGTCATGGTGTATGATCTCTTTGATGTGTTGTTGGATTCTGATTTCTAGAATTTTGTTAAGGATTTTTGCATCTATGTTCATCAGTGATATTGGCCTGTAGTTTTCTTAAATAAAACCACCAATGAATAAAATTTGAAGACTATATCCAGACATACAGTTGAATATTTAATAACATTCTAATGTCTAATAAACATTCAATTATATATCTGGATAATTTGTTCTAGAAATAATGTGTGTATAACAGTACTGTCTTAGTTAACAAATAATTGAAATCAATAATCTTTTGTGGGAGTAGAATATGAGTTCATGAATACACTATCATCTGGCCTGGGATGTGAGAAGGAGATATTAGTATTATAGAGCTTTACATCTAGAAACAATTCCTACTAGACATACTTGAATTAATATCTCTTCCTTAAAACAGTATCAGTGTGTTAAACAGGAAAGGCAGAGATCTGATAATTCTCCCCTTAAAATGCACATCTATTATCTGCCAGAAAGGAGAACAACAAAAACTAGCATTTTCCACTAACACATCAGTGATCCTTGACATACAACCACAAATTCATCTACTATGAAATCTGATTGCTAGCTCAAAAGGAGTGGAGTTTGGGCAGAGAAATATTAAGGGAAATGGAACAACAACAAAAGTGAGTAAACATAGTACAAGTACAAGAAGTGTGAAACTGAAAGTGTTAGTTGTTCAGTTGTGTCCAACTCTTAAGACCCGATGGGCTGTAGCCCACCAGGCTCCTCTATTCAGGGAAGAATACTGGAGTGTGTAGACATTCCTTTCTCCAGGGGATCTTTCCAACCCAGGGATTGAACCTGGTCTCCTGCAATACAGGCAGATTCTTTAACATCTGAGCCACCAGGGAACCCTCAAGAAGTGTGAGAAAGTAAGGGTTAGCAAGAACCCTAATACAGGACCTAAGTAGCTCAAAAGCACTCACTAAGCATTTGTTACTCAAGTGATATTCAAAATTGCTGAAGTTAATAACACATTTAATGCCCCCAACCCTCACCAAGGAAATCAAACCAGTCAATCCTAAAGGAAGTTAATACCGAATGTTCATTGGAAGGATTGATGCTGAAGCTTAAGTTCCAATACTTTGGCCACCTGATGCAGAGAGCTGACTCTTTGGAAAAGACCTGATACTGGAAAAGATTGAGGGCAGGAGAAGAAGGGGGCAGCTGAGGATAAGACGGCTAGATAGTATTACTAACTCAATGGACATTCATTTGAGCAACTTTGGGACATAGTGGAGGACAGAGGGACCTGGTATGCTGCAGTCCATGGGGGTCACAAAGAGTCAGACACGACTTAGCAACTGAACAACAACAACAAAGTGTACTTGGAGTAGATCTGCTGGCATCCTAGATATCCAGGGGAGCTCATATGTTTCCAGGTAGAGAATCCCATAGAAAGAGGAACCTGGCGAGCTACAATCCACAGGGTCACACAGAGTCAGACACAACTGAAATGATTTAGCAGCCAGAGCAACAGTCTCAGTAGAGACTCGTCCCAGACCTTTCTCTGCTGAGCCAGGAAATGATCCAAGGCACCAATGGGGAGCACAGGCACGGGAGGAATGGGCTGCCTGGGAAAGTCAGCTCCGTCATAGAGGCATGTGTGTCATGCTCAAAGGGGGCCAGGCATCGACCAGGAGCTACTGCCAATGATTTAATGATTTTTCCATTTCTTTCACAGGAGCTGGAGTAGGGGTTTGCTCAATGATGGAGTATAAATGGACATGTAGATCCCCAGAGATGATGATCACCCTGCTTTAGAGTAAGCTGAAGCATGCATGTGCAGGAGTTTAAAATCATTCTATTTTGTTGCATGGCTTTGCAAAGCGTTATAAATAATATACTCAGCAGATGCTGTATATTATATACAAAATAGAAAAGGAGATTTGGGTATCTGAGGCTGTTTATGTAAAGACCTGGGTGTGTTTGTCAAAACACCACTTATTGGCACAACATTGATTGTTGAATGCCTTTTCTTCAGAAATTATACTCTGTCCCCAGCCAGGAATCATCACTGTAACCTTTTTACTCTTTTCAGCTCTCACTCTGCCTCCTTCTGCTCCTTATTCTGTTTCTTTTCATTTGTAAATTTGATCAGTTTACAGGGATGAACATTAATCTTCTCCTTAGGTTAACTAAAAAGACTAAAACCTTATGGATTTAAAATACTACAATTATTATATACTTACATGTATGATAAATATCCCTCTATGAGGGGGAATAAGTTAAAAGTGTAGTGCTTAAGTGTAAGAAGATCTTGTATACTGCAAATAATATATCAGGGGAAATGCCACTTTTTTACATTATATTTCACTGCTTGCAAGGACAGATCAATTAAAGACTGGAACCAGTAAAAATTTTGTGTTGATAATCTAGGCTAAATGCTATGTTTGTATATACATTCTTTGTTGTATTAGCTCAACTGAACTTTATGTTTCCCCCTGACACCCTGTTGGTTTCTACCATATGTGTGTGTAATCACTAGTGTGTGACCTTTCACTGTTTACCCCTTAAATATCTGTTCCCTTGACTTTTACCAGCTGTACTAAGTGATGTTCCCAGGTATATTTTTGGTCCTGTCAGCAGTTTAACTATCAGAAGGAACATAGCTGTGAATTTCTCAAAAAATTCTCTTTTCCCATGAGTTAACCATCTCACACTTGAATATAATCAATTACAAGTATAATGTGTGCTCTTACAATTGTTTATAATTTGAATTTTTTCTTGCATTTAATTTCCATTTCCAAAGGGGATAAATCCTAGCAGAGAAGAGTGAGACATAAGATACACATTAAATATTTGAGACAAATTGCTTAAAAATAGCCACCTCGTAATTTCTTTGTTGTGTTTTCTGTTTATTTCTCCCTTTGCCCCCAATAAAGCAATTTAAATTAGTAGCAATATAAAGGAAATGGTAACATAAATGGGATTTGGGCCCTCATCAGGATGGAAAGTGGAGAAGGCAATGACAACCCACTCCAGTACTCTTGCCTGGAGAATCCCATGGACAGAGGAGCCTGGTAGGCTATAGTCCATGGGGTCGCTAAGAGTCAGACACGACTGAGTGACTTCACTTTCACTTTTCACTTTCATGCACTGGAGAAGGAAATGGCAACCCACTCCATTATTTTTGCCTGGAGAATCCTGGGGACAGAGGAGCCTGTTGGGTGCCATCTATGGGGTCACACAAAGTCAGGCACGACCGATACAATTTAGCACAATGGAAAGGAAAGTCAGAAGTTCTTAAAGCTGTAAGTATGTCTCCTGTGAAGCTCATTTGCCTTGGAAATTAACTCCTTTTGGCCATGTGAGTATTATTTACTCTTGAGTTTGTTATTACTCTTTTTATGAATATCCTCTAGTAGTCCTAGATAGTGATTGAAGCCTTGCAATAGGACTAAGTTGTTAAACTATAAAAAAGAGTAACTTAGTTACATGGAGTATGTGGCCTCGACAAATTATAATAAACATTTCTCTTCCTTCATGTTGAGCTATTTTTTTTTTTTTGACAATATTTTCCTCTTCCTTGAATAGGACAAATTTCAACTGGCAGGGCCACTAATAGTCTCAGTCTCACTATCTAATGTTAACTGTATTCAGATGCAATAGTCTTTGAAAATCTTATTCTGACAGTAAATGTATTCATAAATTCTTTGTTCTGAATGTGGGAAGATGAAATTCTCTGCCTTAATGTTGCAACATAGTATTTATTGTGATTTTAAAAACAGTTTGTAACACTGAATCTGCTTCTGTATCACAGAAGAGGATTTTAAACTTGGGACACTTGTCAAGAGCTCACTATTTTGATATTTCTGGATAATAATCTGAAACTTTTCCCACTGACTCAGTCTAGAGCTCACAGAATGTGTACTACAGTGATTTGGAGGGCTCACTCAATTTGAGGACTTATATTTTCTCAATTATAAAATTTTATAGTCATTTTGTATAGTTTCTATTAGAATATTGCTATTTCTACCATGTTCATTCTTCTAAATTTTTGTTACATTTATTTTAGAACATTTAATTATCTTTTAAATTCACATAAGCACATACACACTAATATTTCCATGACATCTATATTTATTTATATACATGTAATATCATACTAATATCATACATGTAATGCCTCCTGGGAAATCTGTATGCAGGTCAAGAATCAACAGTTAGAACTGGACATGGAATAGCAGACTCATTTCAAAATGGGAAAGGAGTACATCAAGGCTGTATATTGTAACTCTGCTTATTTAACTTATATGCAGAGCAGATCATGAGAAATGCTGGACTGGATGAAGCACAAGCTGGAATCAAGATTGCTGGGATAAATATAAATAACCTCAGATATGCAGATGACACCACACTTATGGTAGAAAGTGAAGAAGAACTAAAGAGTTCCTTGATGAAAGTGAAAGAGAGTGAAAAGGTTGCCTTAAAGCTCAACATTCAGAAAACATGATCATGGCATCTGGTCCCATCACTTCATGGCAAATAGATGGGGAAACAGTGGAAACAGTGTCAGACTTTATTTTTGGGGGCTCCAAAATCACTGCAGATGGTGACTGTAGCCATGAAATTAAAAGACACTTACTCCTTGGAAGGAAGTTATGACCAACCTAGACAGCATCTTAAAAAGCAGAGACATTACTTTGTCAGTGAAGGTCCATCTAATTAAAGCTATGATTTTTCCATTAGTCATGTATGGATGTGAAAGTTGACTATAAAAAAAGCTGAGTGCCAAAGGATTGGTGCTTTTGAACTGTGGTGTTGGAGAAGACTCTTGAGAGTCCCTTGGACTGCAAGGAGATCCAACCAGTCCCTTCTAAAGGAAGTCAGTACTGAATACTCATTGGAAGGACTGATGCTGAAGCTGATGCAGGCCAACTGATGCAAAGAACTGACTAATTTGAAAAGACCCTGATTCTGGGGAAGGCTGAAGGTGGGAGGAGAAGGGGACAACAGAGGATTAGATGTTTTGATGGCATCACCGACTCAATGGAGATGAGTTTGAGTAAACTCTAGGAGTTGGTGACCGTCAAGGAGGCCTGGCGTGCTGCAGTCCATGGGGTCTCAAAGAGCCAGACATAACTGAGCGACTGAACTGAACTGAACTGAATTGATNACAGAGGATTAGATGTTTTGATGGCATCACCGACTCAATGGAGATGAGTTTGAGTAAACTCTAGGAGTTGGTGACCGTCAAGGAGGCCTGGCGTGCTGCAGTCCATGGGGTCTCAAAGAGCCAGACATGATTGAGTGACTGAACTGAACTGAACTGAATATAATATAAATATATATTCAATTTCTTCCTTTTTGCATTTTTTGTTATTGTTGATATTATGCTTTTTTGGCTTTATTCACCTATTTCCCTTTGAAAATTAAAATTATACTTAAAATTTATAACAAGTTAATTTGGCTTAAAGTGTTTCCACTAGGTTTTCTTTCATGTGGTTGTGTGTCACTATATGGTTGTGATTCATTTTAGACTTAATATTTTGGGAACGTTTTGCATCTCTATTTCTCTGTGTTTTACATTCTCTGTTTAAAAGTTTTGGCAATGACTTCAACTCCTACCAATACATATGTGTTCAGTCACTCAGATGTAGCCAACTCTTTGAGGCCCTGTGAACTGTAGCCTGCCAGGCTTCTCTGTCCATGGAATTTTCCAGGCAAGAATACTGGAGTGGGTTTCCATTTCATTCTCCAGGGGATCTTCCTGACCCAGGGATTGAACCCACATCTCCTGTGTCTCCTGCATTACAAGAGTCTTTACTGCTGAGTCACCAGGAAAAACCTCTAGTGTAGAGTCAATCACATACAATCCTGGTGATTTGTCTCAAATTGTGCCTTTTGTAATTTTGTTACTAAGTCATGTCCAACTCTTGTGACCCCATGGACTGTAGCCTGCCGGGTTCCTCTGTCCATGTGATTCTCCATGCAAGAATACTGGAGTGGTTTGCCATTTCCTTCTCCAGGGGAATTTATTCTTACCCTCATGCCTGTTTTTGTGTAGAGAGCCTTATTTTGCTACTGTGCTTTAAATGAAATGGTTTGCTTTGATCACAGAGGAATTTTTTTTTTTTTTCCTATTCTCTCTTGTCTGCCAACTGTGGATCAGAAGCTTGAAACTTCAGTCCATGGACTGATTTAAATTCTTTTATGAATTACAGAAATGGTCAAGTTATAGCTGGACTCAGCAAGTTCTTTCTAAATATTGGGCTATTAATTAACTGTATGTGGGCATGTGTGTGTGTGTGTGTGTGTATTATCTTCCATATGTGGTCTTACAGCATAATCTTGATTGAAAGTCATGTAGCTTGCCTTTATCCAATGAAATTATCATATAGGTTCTATTTATGCCATTGTGTCTGTATATCAATCTAGTTTTGAAATAAATAAGAACTAAGTTTCATATCTAAGGATATTTTATGCTCTAGTATTTTTATAGAAAACTATTTTTCTCTGTTATTTTTATTTTGAGAAACATAATAACATCACCCATAGACTGAATCTAAAAGGAATCCTAGAATTTCAGTAAGCTATGATTTGGGCTATTGTAAAATTCTCTAGTATCAAGACTCACACAGAATGATCACTTTATTTGGCAAATTATTACAAAGGCAATTAAAACTTATCTTGAAAAAATCAGATTTATAATCCAGGTAAGAAAAATAAAATGAAAAGAATTCCTATCAAGATAAGAAAAAGAAAATGAAAAGAATTCCTTGGAGTATGTTCAAGTATGTTCATCTCACATATTTAATTTTTCCAGCTGAGTTATCATTGATTTACTGAAATCAATCTTTATATAGGGGGATAAATAGGATAAATAGCCATGAAAAGATGAAATTATAACTTTAAAAAATTACTTTTTTATGCTTTTATTATTTCTAAAATTTTTTTAAAATATAAATTTATTTATTTTCATTGGAGGTTAATTACTTTACAATATTGTATTGGTTTTGCCATACATCAACATGAATCCGCCACAGGTATACATGTGTTCCCCATCCTGAGAACAAATCATATATGTTATTTTTGGAAGGAAATTTACCTCATCTCTAGTTTAACCTATTTCATCTATGTTGTTGTTTAGTTGATAAATCATGTTCAACTCTTTTGTGACTGTCATGGATTATAACCTGCCAAGCTCCTCTGTCCATGGGATTTTCCAGGCAAGAATACTAGAGTGGTTGCCATTTCTTTCTTCAGCGGATCTTTCCAACCCAGGTACTGAACCCAAGTCTCCTGCTTGGCAGGCAGATTCTTTACCACTGAGGCAGTTTGAAAGTTCTCTTTCATTGATAGATAAGGGTATAATCACTCTTTTTAAACATGTTAGTACTAGTTACATATACTAATGTATACATTTTATGTACATATAATATATATTTAAATAATATAAATAAATATATTGAATATGTCTACATAGTATATTTGAAGATGCAGTCATTAATATTAAAAGGATTTAAGTGTTTTCATGAGTATTAAGTGAATTATATACTTCCCATTAAACACTACCATATAATAAACTAGTGACATTATGCAGATAGTTGTTTTACACATTTTCTAAGCAAGAAATTAACACTAACTGAAGCAAAAATCTTATCTCTTGATTATGTTTTTTAAAACATTGTTGATGTGTTGATACAGGGATAACCTTAAAGTCATTTATATCTGATGTAGTGCTCTAGTATATCTTTCTTCCTAGCTAATGTGGATAAGTGATAATTATTAGAGATTTTGAGATCAGTGAAATACTTGCCCCCAGTAATATCAGGAGAGCTCATATAAAATATATTTTTGCCAAAACTTGTACACTCCCTTTTTTTTTTTTACATTTTTTTTTTA
>SJYT01050929.1:121570-144605 GCA_006410635.1 Cephalophus harveyi | reverse complement strand
TAAATTGCAATATTAGAAATAAATGTCTGCTTTCATAGTGTAATATCCTATATTTCTTTATATGGAATCTCATTTTTAGCTATAGAAAACATGAGGACAGAACAAGGAGAGAATCCATGAATATTGCTGCCTAATTACACAAAACTAAAAGAAATATTGGTGAATTACTGATTCTTACTTGTAGATAAATGCCACATTTTAATAGAGAAAGTGATAACAATAAAATTTCAGCTATTTAGATATAGATATCTACAAGTATTAAAATATTTTGTAGAATGAATCAGATAATAAGCCAGTGCATAAAGGTACTTATAAGAATTCTTCTCCAACATGAATTCTTTGACAAATGGATGTGAAATAAAGATAATTTGGAGTGGCAATTTACAAGTGCTATTTTCAGAAGGGATCTAGAGAAATATTGTTCAATTTGAGATCCAGGAAGTACAGATTCTGACGAAAGCAATAAAGTGACCTTCAATCAGCACTATCTTTGTTTGATATTGTCAAAAATGTTGTGAGCAATAAAGGCAGAATGATCACACGAATAGATAAGAAATAGTAAGTTCTTAAAATAAACAACCATATGCTCTAGTTTTTGAGAAAGGAAGTAGAGTTTCCAGACAAAATGGAGAAAATCTTTAGGGAAGTAGGCCAGGACAGAAAGAGATAAATAAAGAGGCATGAAAATATAAAAGTAAGTTTTTAAGAAGTTTGACTAAAATAGTGGCATGATGAAAGAAATAAAAATTATCCATTATCATACAACAGAATACAATCTTTTACCCTCTCCTCATCCTCTGTGAAGAACAGTATTGCCCTAGTCAACTCTGGCTGCCATAACAAAATGCCATAACTGGATGACGTGTGAAAGTCACTCAGTTGTGTCCAACTCTTCATGACCCCACCAGGCTCCTCTTTTCGTGGAATTCTCGAGGCCAGAATACTGGAGCAGGTAGCGCATTCCTTCTCCAGTGGATCTTTCCCACCCAGGAAGTGAACCAGGGTCTCCTGCATTGCAGGTGGAGTCTTTACTAGCCTAGCTACCAGGGAGGCCCCAACTGGGTGGCTTAAACAATGGAAATTTATTTCCTCATATTGCTGAAGGCTGGAAAGCCAAGATCAAAGTGTCACTATGATAAGGTTCTAGGATATTTCTCTTCTTGGCTTTCAGGTGGTAGATTTTTTATTGAGAGCTCACATGGCAGAAGAAAAATAGCAAGCAAGATCTCCGAAATCTCTTGATAAAAAGGCTCTAAAACTCAATGAATTGTGTATCCTTCTGGAGTCCAAAAATTACTGAGGTCAGATTTATTAGAGAAATATGAGGAACAGTTAGTTGTGGTAACAAAGTTGGTAACAAAGGCCCAGCTGTGACCATGGATAATGTGGATATGAAAGATAAATTTATGTTATAATTAATTGGAGTAGAGAATATCAATTCCACGATATTAGAAAGAGCATCAGTGGGGATATTAAAATATCATGGTTCAGGACAGAAATATTGGAAAGAATATCAGCAAACTAAGGGCCCAAATCTTTAAGAAACAAGGGCACATGAAGATGATTGCAACATGATCAGGTAGTAAATGAAATAATTTGAACACTAGCTTCAAATATGGCTTTCATATTATTCTAATTCTTAATTCTATTTCCTACTATTCTTATGTTTTATGCTGGGCATTATTAAATAGCAAGTGTAAAGAGAAACATATTGAATAACATAAAGTACCCAGAGACACACTCTTTCACTTATTTCATAAATCCTCAGGGAGAAGAACTAGTTATAATGGATAGAAATAATCAGGTAAATGTCAGGTCTAAAAATTCAACATTTTAAACAATGGTTAAGTTTAGAAAGAATGAGCCACAAGTCACTGAATGTTCAAACAAAGTCTGTATAACCATCTGTCAAGGATTCTGTAAGATTTCTTACTTTCATGGGAAGTCCTTTTTACCACTACAGCATTTTACCCTGATAATGGAAATAGTAGGAAAATACCACACATTGATCAAGTAACTCCCTCTCTCCCTCCTTACCTCCTACTCTCCTTTCTTTCCTTCTTTTCATCAAGTGTCAGTTACTGTTCTAGCTGCAGTGGTTGAAGACTTAACAATACATTGTCTTTCTAGGTTGTTTTTCAGTCACTAACCAGTCCATTCTAAAGGAGATCAGTCCTGGGTGTTCTTTGGAAGGACTGATGCTAAAGCTGAAACTCCAATACTTTGGCCACCTCATGCGAAGAGTTGACTAATTGGAAAAGACTCTGATGCTGGGAGGGATTGGGGGCAGGAGGAGAAGGGGATGACAGAGGATGAGATGGCTGGATGACATCGCCAGCTCAATGGACGTGAGTTTGGGTGAACTCCGGGAGTTGGTAATGGACAAGGAGGCCTGGTGTGCTGCAATTCATGGGGTTGCAAAGAATTGGACATGACTGAACGACTGAACTGAACTGAACTGAAGTCATGTCCAGCTCTTTGCCACCCCATGGACAGTAGTCTTCCAGGCTCCTCTGTCCATGGGATTTCTCAACAGAAATACTGGAGTGAGTTGCCATTTCCTTCTTCAGGGGATTGTCCCAACCCAGGGATTGAACCTGAATCTCCTGATGATCAGGTAGATTCTTTACCATTGAGCCACCTGGGAAGGCCCTCATTCCAAGAAATAAAGAAGTAGATATGAATGCCTTCAAATAGAGTTCTGTATTTAGTGCATAAAAGTACAGTCAATGGTGATTTTACAGAAGAGAAACTTCTACAGCTGTCTCTACATAATAAGGAATATTTTGATGATTTGAGTAATGGAAAAGCACATTTTAGGAACTAGAAAAAGAATTTGCATAGATGAAGAAGCACAAAAGAATAAATGCCAGGAAAAGGCCGTGTTAACTTTGACGGGGGATATTTGGAGTTGGAGGAGGAGAGACATGAGGATGAGTGGGAGGAGTAGAGGTAGGGGCTGTAGGCAGGAGCTCGATCATGAAGATCCTTGCAGTTATACTCTGTAACCAGAAGGTTTATGTTTTGTTGATTGCTTGTTTGCTTATTTTTAAATGCAAATGTGGTCATGCTACCTTTTTAGAGTTACACTGGGGTCCTGTAACCCCACTAATTCCATCCTGTCCCACTAATTCTCCTAAATTCTATCTGTACTTTCTCTTATTCTTTTTAAGAAGGTAAAATCCCTGGGCTCCACTTCCCATCAGGTTCTTCTGAAGCTATGTTTTCTTTTGCCTCAAAGTCTGATTAATGGTTTTCCTTCTATTTGGGATAATCATTCCACTCAACACTCTCCTCACTGTCAATTGGAAAACTCATATGTAAGTTTCAAGTTATGATTAATTATAAAGTCTTTGTTCAACAGAAACATTGCTAGGTCCTCTGTTTATAAGCCTACATAAGAATTTGCTTCCATTTTTATGATGTACATTCATTCCACACATCACTGCTAGTTAAACTTAAGACTTCCATTTTTGACTATAAGCTCTGGGAACTCCTTATTCTCTTTACCCTTGGAACTCGGTCTAATGAATGGATGTATGAATGGGTGGGTGAAAATAGAAATCAAAGCTATATGAGTATGGATTCTTTCTGCAGGTTATTCAAATCCAGTGGATCAAACAGGGAAGTGATTCTATCTAATGTACATTTTAGAAAAATGTCTTTGGTGAGCCTGGGGAGGAAGCTTGGACAGAGATAGGATTAGAGGATGACTATCAGGATGTGAGTTAAGAAGATATTTTAATAGTTTAGGAGAGGAGGTTATGGAGAAATATCAGAGAGCATGAAGTGAAAAAACCAGATTATAAAGATTTTTAGATAGTGTACAATAACAAATTGGATGTATAGGATGAAAGAAGAGTGATGGTGGTAGTGACGATAAGGAAGACACAACAATCCTGGGTGATTAACTCGATGATGGTGTCCTTCATTAGTTCAAGTATTGAAATGAGAATAGTCATCAAGGCGCTAGATCCGGTTTTAAATAGACTTAAGCTACTCACGTAGACAGAAAATTTACTTTACAGTAGATCTACTACTGTCTGCATAAGATTGGACAGGAAATCTAAATTATAGAATCAGTATAGAGGAGATACTTTTTAAATAATGAAAATGACTGTTTTTAGTAGGCAGAGAGTAGAATAAGAGGGAATTGGGTACAACACTACTTTGGGAGGGGGACCTCAGCCTAAAAGGATCGGATTTTTTAAAAAGTTCAGATAGCAAAGTTATAGGACAACAAGGAGAAAATAAAATCTCCTGGAGTAAGTGATCAAAAATATCAGATATGGCCGAGAGGTCAAATAAAATAGAAACGGAAAAGTGTTCATTAGATTTCATCACACAGAGGTTATCACTGGTTAGCCAGGGAGGTTTCAGTAGTCAAATGGTAGGGCCAACAACCAGACCACAAAGGCTGAGGGGTAACTGTGAGGAGAAAAATTAGTAAGAGGATTGTTCCTCCATAAAGAAGTGTACTTATGTTAGAAAAGAGAATGAAAGCACCACAAAACATTCAAACTGGTGAAAGGGTGTTTGTTAAAATGATATTAGCCTCAATTGCTGTGATATTTCAGAGTAAAACAACTATTTTGCATAATGGAACAAAACCCACCAAATTCTATTACCTATACAAAGCAAAGTGCTCACTCTTAAAAATATTAATGCTTGCCCTGCTAAAATATATATAGCATCTATATTTTTGTTTCGGTATGAATGTACCGGTATTTGCTACCTAATATTTTAATATAAAGTTAAAGGTGATAAAAATCAGTTTGATAGGTACTTAAAAGTATCTATGATATTGAATAGGTGCTGAAATCACTATTAGGCTTTCAGCCACAACTAGTTTAGAATACTGAAGAGATAATGCATGCCTACGGAAGCTTACTTCTAAATGTCTACATACCATTAGGAGACAGAATTTCTGTCCTAGTACTTCAGTAGACAATTTATCATTGACAGTCACTTCCGTTAAGACTGCAGTCTAATTCTTAAACACTCCTTTCCTCACCTTCAACTAGTTACAATGTCACTTTGTGTATTGTCATAAATATTTCATGTTAGAAATTTGTCAGGAAGAGAAAAAACAGAAATATGCACATGGTTATTCCCTCAGGCCTGTTCTCTAATAGCTAAAGTGGCTAATAATGAAGAACTTAAAGAAATTATAGTGCATTAGCTTGGTAGCACATTATTATATTTTAAAAAACATGAAAAATTTTGTGACATATATAAACATGATATAAAGTTCCATTGAAGGGCAGATTACAGCATAATTTGTTCATTAGTATTTCGGTCATAAAATATGCATGTCCCTATTGACAATATTTAAAAGATAATATGCAAGTGTAAAAACAGTAGAAATATGTTTTTGATTTACAGGACATTTTAGTTTCTTTAGAATTCACTTTGTTTTTCAAGAAAAAACTGTCTTAAGCTTTGTTGTTGTTATTTTCTCAATTTATCCAACTACATATAAGAAAGCTAGGCAAAAATATCCAGCAATTAAACTTATAACACCAATAAGTCAGTTTTTACTAAATGATATTAAGTTAACCCTTTAATATTATTTTCTCCACAGTAGTTTCATTAATGTCACTTTTCTCTTTATGTAAATGGACCATACAAATCTCTCTAGGTTTCCACAAGTGATCCCAATGATTCTTTATCGACAACAGAAAATCCAAAGGCATTTTGGTTTCTTGAAGACTGCATTCTGCTCTTGGTTTAAAGAATTGCTGGGTACCAAGTTCCAACTTCACAGATGGTTATTAGACTTGAGTTGCCCTGAGACAGACAGAATCCTTATGTTGGTCTGTGTTATTCTATATTTAGAACTAATTGCATTTTCACTCAACAAAGGGTTCAAACACATGCAATTAAAAACAAAGTACAATTGCTTCCTTTGATCTAAATAGACCTAAAAGTCATGCTTTTGTTTTGGGGGTGGGGTTTGTTTCTGTGGCTTGCTTTTACAAATCTATTGTTTAGTGGGGGCATCAAACTAACTTGTATTATATGGAAATGAATGGAGAGAACATGAGGTCCACGTACTCTGAGAACTCCTGGAGGTGAGGGTGTATCAATATCAGCTCAAGTGTGCCTTCAGGCTGGTCCAGGCTGGTGGCCTGCAGGTGCAGGGGTTACAGTGTGCATGGTACAACAAGGTCAGCAGAATGCCACTCACACTTCAGCTGGTGGCCCGGCAAGAATTTCCCCACTTGTATATAAAATAGGACTTTTCTCACATGTCCACTTCTCTTAGACTTTTTATTTTTTGCTGTTGTTTTTCAGTTGCTCAATCATGTCCGACTCTTTTCAATCCCATGGACTTCAGCAGGCCAGGCTTCCTTGTCCTTCACCATCTCCCAGAGCTGCCCAAACTCATGTGCATTGAGTCGGTGATGGCATCCAACCATCGCATCCTCTGCCGCCCCCTTCTACTCGTGCCTTCAATTTTTCCCAGCATCAGGGTCTTTTCTAATAACCTGGCTCTTCCCATCACATGGCCAAAGTGCTGGAACTTCAGTTTCAGCATCAGTCTTTCCAATTAATATTCATGATTCATTTCCTTTAGGATTGATTGGTTTCACTCTTTGCTGTGTAAAAGACTCTAAAGACTCTTCTCCAATACCACAGTTCAAAACCATCAATTCTTCACCACTCAGCCTTCAACTCTCACATCCATACATGACTGCTGGAAAAACCATAGCTTTGATTATACAGACCTTTGTTGGCAAAGTGATATCTCTGCTTTTTAATATGCTGTCTAATTTAGTCATAGCTTTTCTTCCAAGGATCAAGTGTTTTTTAATTTCATGGCTGCAGTCACCATTTGCAGTGATTTTGGAACCCGAGAAAATAAAGTCTGTCACTGTTTCCATTGTTTCCCCATCTATTTACCCTTGAGTGGCGGCGCCAGATAGCATGATCTTAGTTTTTTGAATGTTGAGTTTTAAGCCAAATTTTTCACTCTCTTCTTTCACTTTCATCAAGAGGCTCTTTAGTTCCTCTTCATTTTATGCCATAGGGGTGGTGTCATCTGCATATCTGAGGTTATTGATATTTCTCCCGTTAATCTTGATTCCAGCTTGTGCTTCATCTAGCCCAGCATTTTGCATGATGTACTCTACATATAAGTTAAATAAGCAGGGTGACAATATACAGCTTTGACATATTCCTTTCACAATTTAGAACCAGTCCATTGTTCCATGTCTAGTTGTGACTGTTACTTCTTGACCTGCATAAAGGTTTCTCAGTAGGCAGGTAAGGTGGCCTGATATTCCTATCTTTTGAATTTTCCACACTTTGTTGTGGTCCACAGAGTCAAATGCTTCAGCGTAATCAGTGATACAGAAATAGATGTGTTTTGTTTTTTTTTTTTTGGAATTCCCTTGCTTTTTCTATAACCCAATGGATGTCGGCAGTTTGATCTCTGGTTCTTCTACCTTTCCTAAATTCAGCTTGAATGCCTGAAAGTTCTTTTGATTGCCTTCCTGATGTTCTCCCAAGGCATGCATTCATGCATGCTAAGTCACTTCAGTCATGTAGGATTATGTACGATCCTATGGACTATAGCCCACAAGGGTCCTCTGTCTGTGGGACTCTCCAGCCAAGAATACTCGAATAGGTTGCTATGCCTGCTCCAGGGGATCTTCCCAGCCCAGGGATGGAACCCACATCTCTTACATTTCATATATTTGCAGGTAGGTTCTTTACCACTAGTACATCTAGGAAGCCCTCTTCCGAGGCAATTTTGGAATAAACACGTTATGGAAGACTGGCCTTCTTTTTATTCCAGGATTCCCAAAATCAATTCAGAAGTGTATTAGGACAAGGCGTGATTTCAGATAAATCCTTTGAAAGGTAGGTAACATTGCCTCAGCCTTGCAGGGAAGCTGTGACGACAGCAAATGTGACAGCATAGGAAATGAAGGATCATTGATATTTACAGACATTGGTTAATAGCCACCACAAGGTCTGTAAATTCCAAGATACTTCTGGGATATGCATATTCTCTGTGCATGTAGACAAACCAGGTTTGGCAGCCTGGGTACAGCAATCTGACAGAGATGAAAGTGCTGGCTGCTGGAAGAGCGATAGACCATGATAGTATCTATTATGCCAACGTTTATATATCTGTAAATATATATGCTTTCTTTGGGTTATCTTTTCAATAAATATATATCCTTATTTTTTAAAAAATGGTGCATGGTGACTTTACTTGGAAGAGCTCTATACCTCAGTGGCCTTCTTACACTACTACCTTAATAGTCATTCTTGATCTCGTATTCATAATATTGAGAAACATATCTCAAAGGCTTGATGATGTTTTTCAATTTACTAGAAGAGATATATACTAATAACTCCAGTCACAGAGCCTGGATTAACATTTGGATGGATGAGTGAGTTAACTTTTCTTTCTTTCTGTTTTTTTTTTTTTCTTTCACTAAAAGATCCAAAAGAAAGGGCAGGGTCAATGACATAGGCTGATCATATCTAAGAGAGGCCCAGTGGGTTGTCAACATCATTTTCTTTCTTGGCATATTTCACTAAGCCCTATTACAAATTGTTGTTTAGTTGCTAAGTCGTGTCTGACTCTTCTGCGACCTCATGGACTGTAGCCTGCCAGACTCCTCTGTCCGTGGGATTTCCCAGGCCAGAATACTGGAGGGGTTCCCATTTCCTTCTCCAGGGGATCTTTTTGATCCAGGTATCGAACCCACATCTCCTGCATTGGCAGGCACATTCTTACCACTGAGCCCCCAGGGAAGCCCCTAACACAAATCACTTAAGAATTAATATAGTGTCAAATTTATGATTCTACTCTAGAATGTTAATTTATATGAATTCACTGAATCATAGAGTTTTGAAGTTAGAAGAAACTATGATGTCATTTAACCCTTTCATTTGAAAACTGAAGAAACCATAGCTGAAGAGATAAAAATATCTTCCCAGGAAAGCATAAATTTAAAAATATGAAGGATGTTACTTTTGACTCTGCTCAATTATTTCCCTGACTCTCTTCCTTACATGCTATTCAACTTTAATAGCATTCTGTGTCTTTCTGCAATATGAATAGGTTTTTATATAGTAGACACTTATGTGCATGTAGGGCTTCCCTGGTGGCTCAGAGGTTAAAGCGTCTGCCTCCAGTGCGGGAAACCCGGGTTCAGTCCCTGGGTTGGGAAGATCCCCTGGAGAAGGAAATGGCAACCCACTCCAGTATTCTTGCCTGGAGAATCCCATGGACAGAGGAGCTTCATAGGCTACAGTCCATGAGGTCACAAAGAGTCGGACACGACTGAGTGACTTCACTTCACTATGTGCATGTGTGCTAAGTTACTCCAGCCATGTCCAGCTCTTTGTGACCCCTATGGACTATAGCCCAGCAGTCTCCTTTGTCCATGTGATTCTCCAGGCAAAAATACTGGAGTAGGTTGCCATGCCCTCCTCCAGGGGATCTTCCTGACTCAGGGATCATACCTGAATCACTTATGTCTCCTGCATTGGCAGATGGTTTCTTTACCACTAGTGCAATTTTTTTTTTTTTCTTTCACTAAAAGATCCAAAAGAAAGGGCAGGGTCAATGACATAGGCTGATCATATCTAAGAGAGGCCCAGTGGGTTGTCAACATCATTTTCTTTCTTGGCATATTTCACTAAGCCCTATTACAAATTGTTGTTTAGTTGCTAAGTCGTGTCTGACTCTTCTGCGACCTCATGGACTGTAGCCTGCCAGACTCCTCTGTCCGTGGGATTTCCCAGGCCAGAATACTGGAGGGGTTCCCATTTCCTTCTCCAGGGGATCTTTTTGATCCAGGTATCGAACCCACATCTCCTGCATTGGCAGGCACATTCTTACCACTGAGCCCCCAGGGAAGCCCCTAACACAAATCACTTAAGAATTAATATAGTGTCAAATTTATGATTCTACTCTAGAATGTTAATTTATATGAATTCACTGAATCATAGAGTTTTGAAGTTAGAAGAAACTATGATGTCATTTAATCCTTTCATTTGAAAACTGAAGAAACCATAGCTGAAGAGATAAAAATATCTTCCCAGGAAAGCATAAATTTAAAAATATGAAGGATGTTACTTTTGACTCTGCTCAATTATTTCCCTGACTCTCTTCCTTACATGCTATTCAACTTTAATAGCATTCTGTGTCTTTCTGCAATATGAATAGGTTTTTATATAGTAGACACTTATGTGCATGTAGGGCTTCCCTGGTGGCTCAGAGGTTAAAGCGTCTGCCTCCAGTGCGGGAAACCCGGGTTCAGTCCCTGGGTTGGGAAGATCCCCTGGAGAAGGAAATGGCAACCCACTCCAGTATTCTTGCCTGGAGAATCCCATGGACAGAGGAGCTTCATAGGCTACAGTCCATGAGGTCACAAAGAGTCGGACACGACTGAGTGACTTCACTTCACTATGTGCATGTGTGCTAAGTTACTCCAGCCATGTCCAGCTCTTTGTGACCCCTATGGACTATAGCCCAGCAGTCTCCTTTGTCCATGTGATTCTCCAGGCAAAAATACTGGAGTAGGTTGCCATGCCCTCCTCCAGGGGATCTTCCTGACTCAGGGATCATACCTGAATCACTTATGTCTCCTGCATTGGCAGATGGTTTCTTTACCACTAGTGCATTTGGGTAACCTCTTGAAGAATGTTACCTTTGACTCAGCTCAACTATTTCCCTGACCCTTTTTCTTTACATGCTATTCAATTTTAATAGCATTCCCCTCTGTCTTTCTGCAACGTGAATATTTTTATATAGTAGGCACTTATGGGTATATGTAAAAGAAAACTCAAATCATGTTTCAAGTGGATGTGCATTATGTTGTAGTTTATACAGGTTTCAATAGAATATTTTTAAAATTCCTTCTTATTCCATAATTAGTTCAGACGGTAGCATAAGATTGATCATTTGATATTCTAAATCTTTAAACATTTACAGTAGTTCAAAGGAAAAGTACCTTTTATGCCTCTTTCAAAATTGTTATTCACAGTGATATATGATCAGGAAGGCAAAAATCTCAATTTTCTGAACAGTGTACATGCACAAAAGGTCACAGTTAAGGTTACCTTGGGAGTTCTAATTCTGAATTTCCTGAATTTTGTGGGTTTAAATCATAACTTTAATGTTCCATTAATGCAGGGTGCTTTTTTTTTTACACTGAATTGTTTTATGTTTTTTATTCTGCACTAATGGACATTGTGTTGATTTCTGTGAATATCAAGGAGAGTTCAATATTCTGGTATAACTCTTTTTAGTTCATGTTTTTTTTTTTTTTCACATGCTTTTACTTGAGTTTGACTAAGACAATTTAAAAGCTTTTCTATCAATAACTACTTTTTTATTTTATAGAAAAAGACTGAGCAATATGGTTTTACGTATTTAAAATTAAAATGTGCTTTCTGGAAACTTTGAAAAATTTATGATTTGTTTTATTGCTTAAGATACCATTAAATCATTAGACCAGTAGCTTTGTGATTCAAATTTAAAGCCATCAGACTGTCCATCTTAAAAAAAAAAAAAATCTTCCATTGGACATGAATATGAATTGCACTTATACTCACAGTGTAGCTCTTTAATTCTGAATTATTCTTAAATTTCTTATAGGAGTGATCATGTTTTAGTATACTTTTGTATAATCCATCAGAATTCTGAGTTAGTTGCTCAAAAAATATTTATTGAGCTATAGTTCTCAAGTTCCTAAACCTACTACGTTTATTTCTATTCTCTATCCCTTTAAAATATGTATCTTCTTTTTAAGCCACAAGTGGTTTAATCCAGTTCCAATCAGCTCAATGATAGTTCTAGAACTGAGCATTAATCTGCAGCAAATAAAAAGAGATGAAAGATGTAACTTGGTAATTAGTGATAAACTTACTACACAAAGACAGACTCTGAGCTTAGTGAAAGCAAGGGCTGTGTTTTGTTTACCACTCTAAGCCAGTAGCTATAATGTAATGCTATTTGAAATTGACCCTCTAGATCTCAAATGGTGTGTTTACTACATATGAAAAACCTAAGATAGTTCTTATACATATTTTACTTATTTTTTCTTAAAATGAAAATATTTTCTGGGTATATAAAGTATGAGTTTTTGATGTATTAAAATTAATAGCAAGACAGAATGATCAAAATAACTAATGTTGTATAAGAAACACATAGAAAATCTAAATGGCAAGCTACTCTCACAAGGCTATTCTTTTTTCACTGGGCCAAATATGCATGAATCAGTGTGTCACAGTATTTAATTCTCATACTCAAAAGGTTATTCTCTTTTTTTGTTCAAATGTGAAATAATATTTAGACAGGTTGAATATCTTGCCACAGGATAAAGTGGGACATTTAGGACATAGTAACATAAAAACTAAAACTCACATAGAAAAAAAATGCATTTTTTGACATTATCAAAGTTGAACATATGTAAACTCCTTGATCAAAAATTTTATTCATATACATACACACACATATATATATATATATATATATATATATACACACACATACACACACACAGATCTTTCAGTTGTGTTAAGTTTTGGACATCATTCATAAGGTTACAGACATTTTTGCACATAAATTTTGATGAATATTAGTATACATTTCTGTTGAATGTTCACCTAAGAATAAAATATGTATGAATATATATTTTATATATATATACACAGACAGAAATTTCATTAGTATTACTGTATAATATTCCATTGCATGAACCTATACTATATGCATGTGTGTGTATATATATACATCTATACATCTATATATATATACACACACATATATATATATACAGATGTGTGTGTGTATATATATATATATACACACACATACAGATGTGTATATATATATAGGAGTCATATAGACTTAGGTCCAAACACACCTCTAGTTTTATGTATAAATTGTTTTCGGGTTTCAAATGGGGAAATAAAGCTGGGCCACCTATATTAAAAAACTGCTTTGAAGATTAAGAGCAATGATTACACTTCTCATGGCATAACATAAATATTTAGGTAATAACTATTAGGTATTTATTTTTATGTGAAAGTTCAAATGTATAGTTAGCGCAGAGCTGGAAATCAGATTTACATCTGATTCTAAAGCCCAGAATTTTTCCTTAGGTTATATTATCTTTCCTACCATGACTTTTCTCTAAAGAAGAATTACATGCTACAGAAATTAAGGAAAAAATCATTATATACTGATATAGTTAAAAGCAAAAATAGAAAAAAAAACTATTATCAATCACTTTCAGCCTCAACCTTTTTTTTTAAATCTAGTATCAAAGAGAAGCATATTTCAAATTTAATTCATTTGAACTCTCAGTGCCCTCAAACTACTAATTGTGCCAGTACCAGATGTTAACAGCAATTTTGATTTACCAGTTAGTATCTTTTTTTTTTTCCAGGAGAGTTCAGGAATTGATGACTTGAAACTTAGCTAAATTGAAAATGGTCTACATAGATCCCTTTATAACCATGTCATTACGTCACCAGGTAACTGAGTCTCTTGCATAACAACTTGTATATTTCTGTCTTCTGACAAAACAGAAAGATATTGACATTTTTTTAGGGTACAGTTACTCATCTGTGCAAAATGTCATGATTTCTTATTTGACTCATCAGGTCTCTTGTAGGTGGCTTTTTAAAAACTCCAAATTGTCTTCTACCAACTTATTTGTTGAAATTGAATATAAGTGGAGTTCAACAAAGATAGGCTACAGACTATTTTTCTATATTCATCTTAAGAAAGTGTCAATAAACTTCCTTGGCATATCTTGGGTGTAACTTAAAACATACAACTTTAACTGCACAGCAGTGAGAGATGACAGGTCAGGAAACAAATCTGGAACCTTAATGACAGTTGCCACTAGTTCCCAGAAGGTTCTGAAGAATTAATGCAGATGTAGACACTGAAGAATTAAAAAAATAGTATTGAAAGGATGAAGATTTTTCATATATATAGTTCACTGAAATACCGACCAGAGAAATTAAGGTGTTGATGGTGATGTGTCAGGATTATAACTAGTGTGTGCTTTCACAACCCTCGGCCATAAATGGCTGTCCAAGGATGAAGGTGAGAATTTGACATTTAGGACGTGTATCTATAAGAAAAAGAGATCTATTCTCTTGCATGGAGAAAGAAATGGCAACCCACTCCAGTTGCCTGGAGAATTCCATGGAGAGAGGAGCCTGGTGGCCTATAGTCCATGAGGTTGCATAGAGTCGGACATGATGAATGACTAATGTGTGCTCACGTGCACACACACATACACATATTCTCTTATGGCTGTTATGGTTGTTCATCCATGAAGATGAGCAAGTGAAATCTAGGGAATACATTCACTTAAAAACAAGACAGACTTATTTCCTTAGGGTGATTCAACCAAGAATTTTTCATATAGTGAAACCTTGAGATTATAGATAAAACAGAATTGCGGGTGTCCTAAATCCCTTCTTGCCACCTCTTAATATCTTCTGCTTCTGTTAGGTCCATACGATTTCTGTCCTTTATCGAGCCAATCTTTGCATGAAATGTTCCCTTGGTATCTCTAATTTTCTTGAAGAGATCTCTAGTCTTTCCCATTCTGTTGTTTTCCTCTATTTCTTTGCATTGATGCTGAGGAAGGCTTTCTTATCTCTTCTTGCTTTTTTTGGAACTCTACATTCAGATGCTCATAGCTTTCCTTTTTTCCTTTGCTTTTCATTTGTCTTCTTTTCACAGCTATTTGTAAGGCCTCCCCAGACAGCCATTTTGCTTTTTTGCATTTTTTTTCCATGGAGATGGTCTTGATCCCTGTCTCCTGTACAAAAAAGATCTTCACAACCAAGATAATCATGATGGTGTGATCACTCACCTAGAGCCAGATATCTTGGAATGTGAAGTCAAGTGGGCCTTAGAAAGCATCACTACGAACAAAGCTAGTGGAGGTGATGGAATTCCAGTTGAGCTGTTTCAAATCCTGAAAGATGATGCTGTGAAAGTGCTGCATTCAATATGCCAGCAAATTTGGAAAACTCAACAGTGGCCACAGGACTGGAAAAAGTCAGTTGTCATTCCAACTCCAAAGAAAGGCAATGCCAAAGAATGCTCAAACTGCTGCACAACTGCACTCATCTCACATACTAGTAAGTGAAAGTGAAGTCACTCAGTAGTGTCTGACTCTTTATGACCCCATGGACTGTAGCCCAACAGGCTCCTCTGTCCATGGGATTCTTCAGGCAAGAATACTGGAGTGGGTTGCCATTTCCTTCTCCACATGCTAGTAAAGTAATGTTCAAAATTCTCCAAGCCAGGCTTCAGCAATACATGAACCGTGAACTCCCTGATGTTCAAGCTCATTTTGGAAAAGGCAGAGGAACCAGAGATCAAATTGTCAACATCCGTTGGATCATGGAAAAAGCAAGAGAGTTCCAGAAAAACATCTACTTCTGCTTTATTGACTATGCCAAAGCCTTTGACTGTGTGGATCACAATAAACTGTGGAAAATTCTGAAAGAGATGGGAATACCAGACCACCTAACCTGCCTCTTAAGAAATCTGTATGCAGGTCAGGAAGCAACAGTTAGAACTGGACATGGAACAACAGACTGGCTCNTCTGAAAGAGATGGGAATACCAGACCACCTAACCTGCCTCTTGAGAAATCTGTATGCAGGTCAGGAAGCAACAGTTAGAACTGGACATGGAACAACAGACTGGCTCCAAATAGGAAAAGGAGTACGTCAA
The DNA here is from genome assembly GCA_006410635.1 of Cephalophus harveyi. NCBI lineage: Eukaryota > Metazoa > Chordata > Mammalia > Artiodactyla > Bovidae > Cephalophus > Cephalophus harveyi. The sequence continues at coordinate 128,861 of SJYT01050929.1, read as the reverse complement.
GGCTGTATATTGTCACCCTGCTTATTTAACTTATATGCAGAGTACATCATGAGAAATGCTGGACTGGAAGAAACACAGCTGGAATCAAGATTACCGGGAGAAATATCAATAACTTCAGATATGCAGATGACACCACCCTTATGGCAGAAAGTGAAGAGGAGCTAAAAAGTCTCTTGATGAAAGTGAAAGAGGAGAGCGAAAAAGTTGGCTTAAAGGTCAACATTCAGAAAACGAAGATCATGGTATCCAGTCCCATCACTTCATGGGAAATAGATGGGGAAACAGTGGAAACAGTGTCAGACGTTATTTTTTGGGGCTCCAAAAGCACTGCAGATGGTGACTGCAGCCATGAAATTAGAAGACGCTTACTCCTTGGAAGATTAAAAGCAGAGACATTACTTTGCCGACTAAGGTCCATCTAGTCAAGGCTATGGTTTTTCCTGTGGTCATGTGAGAGTTGGACCATAAGAAAGCTGAGCTCCGAAGAATTGATGCTTTTGAACTGTGGTGTTGGAGAAGACTCCTGAGAGTCCCTTGGACTGCAAGGAGATCCAATCAGTCCATTCTAAAGATCAACCCTGGGTGTTCATTGGAAGGAATGATGCTAAAGCTGGAACTCCAGTACTCTGGCCACCTCATGCAAAGAGTTGACTCACTGGAAAAGACTCTGATGCTGGGAGGGATTGGGGCAGGAGGAGAAGGGGACAACAGAGGATGAGATGGCTGGATGGCATCACTGACTCGATGGACGTGAGTCTGAGTGAACTCTGGGTGTTGGTGATGGACAGCGAGGTCTGCTGTGCTGCGATTCATGAGGTTGCAAAGAGTCGGACATGACTGAGCGACTGAACTGAACTGAACTGAACTAAATCCCTTCAGCCGTGAAAGACTCTATGTGACCCTAAGGACTGTCACCCACCAGGCTCTTCTTCCATGGGATTCTCCAGGCAAGAATACTGGAGTGGGTGTTCATAGGGATCCTCCAAGGCATCTTCCCAATTCAGGGATCGAAGCAGCACCTCTCATGTCTCTCATTGTCTCCTCAGGCAGTTTCTTTACTGCTAGCCCTCTGGGAAGCCCCAGACAGAATCAATTAGTAATAATAAAGTTCAACCAGATTTGGGTGAAAAAGTAACAATGGCAGGGAAAATAGATCTCTAAAAGAGGTTTTTGTGGCATTGGAATCGTGTCTGATAAACAGCAATGGAGTATTTTAAAAATAATATTTCAACTCTTTGCAGCCTTGTGCTGAGAATAAGACCATTCTAATCAACATGTGAGATCAGGTTTTTACAACACTTAGCATGCTGGTAAACTTTTTCTCCTAGGAATATGGGCAGTGCTGCTTCTTGTAAAAGTTCAGATTTGGAATTCTGATCAACAGACTCAGGAACATAAAGTTCAGCTGAGACTTTCCTAAAATACTTTTTAAACAAAACTGTACTCATTTTTGGAATAATTTTTTTTCCCATAAAAGTCCAACCTATTGAATAAGAGAATAAATTAATGGTTGCCTGGTGTTGTATGTGGAAACCAGGAATGATTACAAATGAGCACAAGGGAGTTTTCTGGACTGAGGGAATTTTCTAAACCTGGACTGTGATGATGATGTACAAATCTAAATTTAGTTAAAACTTTAAATTGTACAAGTGAGTGGATTTTCATGGTATGCAGATGGTACCTCAATAAACCTGTTTAATATAATTTAGACTTCTCTAGTTAATACACTTCATTCTTCATTGTCTTTACTGTGCATTTTTCATAACTAACTCTTTCATTTTGCATGATTCCTTGTACTTAATAAAAAATTTGGAAAAATATTTGGAAATATAATCCAAAAAAGGCTGAAGATCCCATGACATTACTAAAAATAATAATGTCTCTCTCTTTTCATGGAAAGCAAAAGAGACAGATTAAATCAGTATCTATTTGTCTTAAGTAAGACACAAAAGATCTCTGGACTTTTACCATAATATAAGCCTGTATTCTGTAATGAAAGTGAGACTATGCAATGCCTGCAAATCTCCTTTTATAATCCTTTCTTATGTTAAAATCATACTAGCCTGTTTTTTTTCACACTTCCATAAAAGTATAGGAAAAAACCATCCTTTTATGCCTTTTGTGTGTGTGAGAATTGATATGGAATGACTAACCTTGAAGGAAAATAGAAAAAGTGTCAGAACAGCTCTCCCTCTCCTCTGAAAGCCTTCCTTGGAAATAAGTTTCATAATCTCCTTTTCCAAAACTCCACTGTAGCCCACAGACATAGCTTTAACTTCTGCTCTACTTTTTCAAGTAAGCAAAGCCAATTCTTTGGGTCAAGACTATTTGATGATTGGACAATCTCACTTACAGGCAGAGGGCTTAAAGCAGAGAAGATGACATTTGCATAAACTGTGTCCCTGAACTTGATAATGTAAGAAAAGCCTATGGTAAAACACATGACACATCTTTATCTCTAAGATTTCTGCTTTTTCTTCCTACCAAGAGCAATAGAATTTAAATTATGGTCTGGATTTTGTGTGGGATGAAACTCTAAATTTGGAAAAATTCAAGGGCAGTTTGAAATGTTCAAGAAATATTTTTAAAGAAGAGCTGCATGAGTGAAACTTTGACAGAAAAATTGGATATTTGCAAAAGTTTTTATTTGACTTTCATATAGGAAAATAATCTGAACAGGTATACAGTTCTTCAAATACAGTTTTTTTGTTCTATGCACTAGTGCATGTAAGAAAGCACAAGTTTGAACCCCCCCCTTTGTCTTTTCAGGTTTCCTAAAGAGAGTTCTAAAATTCTATGATCCTCAGGATAATTTGCAATTATCTCTAAGTTATGATCCTCTTTCATTTATTTTCTAGAAATATACATACAATGGCTTTGTCACAGGAAAGTGTTACTTCACAAAAGTTTAATTTTAGGGCCTGTTTTTCTCTGTGATTTTATTTTTTAAGTTAGTATCAGTTATCTGAGGCCTGGCGTGCTGCGATTCATGGGGTCGCAAAGAGTCGGACACGACTGAGCGACTGAACTGACTAACTGATCAATTATCTGAAGGTTAGATCTCTCTCCACTCTTCTCTATAATGTTATCTTTTTGTTAATTTTATAAATCTCTTTTGGCCTTCTCATCTGCAATCTGAGAAGATTTCTTCCTCTCTTTTTCCCACTTCTGATTCCATTTTCTATAAAATAAATCCTGCATATTTTTCCCTCCAATGTAAGTTTACTTTTAGTTTATGGTAAACATTTCTTGTATCACTAATTTTAAAAATCTCATGCTATTGTCTATATATGTTTGTGTATATATATGTATGTGTATATATATACATACACACACACACACACACATATATATATACACACATATGTATATATTAATCTAAAGGAAGCCATGAATTTTTATTGCAGTAAAAAAAAAAACCAATTTAAAATTCACTATCTTAACTATTTGAAATGTACAATTCATTAATGTTAAATATATTTAAATTGTCATGAAATATATCTACAGGACTTTCTCATCTTGCAAATCTGAAACCCTAAACCCACTGAGCAACTACTACCTTCCCCCTGACCCCAGGCCCTGGTAACTACCATTCTGCCTTCTATTTCTATGAATTTGACTCCTTCATTTACCTCATAATGGGATCATACAGTGTTTGTCTTTTTGTGACTGGCTTATTTCACTTAACATAAAGTCCTCAAGGTTTGTTTCTGATGTAGGATGTAACAGGATGTCCCCTTCCCCCCTCAGATTTGTTGGAGAGTAACTGACAAACTATAAGATATTTAAAGTATACAGTGTGATGATTTAATATACATAAATAATGTGAAATAATTTCTCCCAATGAATAATTAAGACATCCATCACCTCACATTTATCTTTTTTTTTTTTTTTGGTGAGAACTTTAACATTTTACTCTCTTGTGTGTTAGTCTCTCAGTCATGTCTGACTCTTTGTGACCCCATAGACTGTAGCTCACAAGGCTCCTCTGTCCGTGGCATTCTCCAGGCAAGAATACTGGAGGAAGTTACCATTCCTTTCTCCAGGGGATCTTCCTGGTCCAGGGATTGAACTCTGTGCTCCTGCAATGCAGACACATTCTTTACTGTCTAAGATACAAGGAAGCCCTCTTAGCAAATTTCAATTAGACATTATGCTGTCATCAACTATAGTCATCATGTTATACATTAGCCCCTCATCCATCTTATAACTGGAAGCTTATATCCTTTTATCAACCTCATCCTGGCTTATTTCACTTAGTCTAATGACCTCCAAGGTCATACATGCTGTTTCAGGTGACAGGATTTAAAAAAATTTTTTTTTCTAAGACGGAATAAATTGGCTTGTGAATAGTGTTACTGTGATCATGGGAATGTAGATATCTCTTAGATATTCTGACTTCACTTATTTTGGATATACCCAGAAGTGGGATTTCTGGATCATACAATAGTTCTTTTTTTAATATTTTGAGGAACCTCCAAACTGTTTTGTATTACAGTTAGTTACACCATTTCAGAATTCTGCCAACAGTGCAGGAATGCCAGTGTCTCCACATCTTTACTAACACTTGCTATTTTCTATTTTTTTAATAGTAGCTATTCTAATGGATGTAAGGTGATATCTCACTGCAGTTTTAATTTGCATTTTTCTGATGATTAGTAGTGCTGTATATTTTTACATATACTTATTGTCCATTTGCATATCATTTTTGGATAAAAGTTTACTCAAGACCCTAGCCCATTTGTTAAATTGGGTTATTTGATTTTTTGTTTTTAAGTTGTAATAGTTCTTTATGTATTTTGAAAATAAACTCTTCACTATGCATAAGATTTGCAAATAATTTATCCCATCCCATAGGTTGCCTTTTCACTTTGTTGATTTTGTTCTTTGATGCACAGATGTTTAAAATTTTAATGCAACTTCATTTACGCAGTTTTGCTTTCATTTCCTATGGCTTTTGTTTTGATACCATATCCAAGAAACCATTACCGATTCCAATGTCATGAACATTTTTCTCTATGTTTATTTCTAGCCTGAAGAGCAAAGTTATGGTTTTTCCAGTAGTCATGCATGGACGTGCGAGTTGGATGATGAAGAAGGCTGATCGCCAAAGAATTGATGCTTTTAAACTGTGGTGCAGTTGAAGACTCTTGAGAGTCCCTAGGACAGCAAGGAAATCAAACCAGTCAATCCTAAGGGAAATCAACTCTGAATATTCATTGGAAGTACTGATGCTGAAGTTCCAAAACTGTGGCCACCTTATGTGAAGAGCTGGCTCACTAGAAAAGGCCCTGGTGCTGGGAAAGATTGAGGACAAGAGAAGGGGGTCACAGGGGATGAGATGGTTTGATGGCATCACTGACTCAATGGACATAAGTTTGGACAAACTCTGGAAAAGAGCGAAGAACTGAGAAGTGTGGCATGCTGCAGTTCATGGGGTTACCAAGAGTTAGATATGACTTAGTTTCTGAACAACTACAACTACATTTACTACTATCTATAACCTTTAAATCATGGATAAATTTACCATTGCATTGGTCACCTGCTTGAGAGAGGATGGTTATGTTCTGGAAGCAACAAAAGTGGTCTACCTGGTAGATATGACCTGCATTATCAGGGAGTTTCTCTTCTATCACTTTGTCTGAATTTTGGTCTTGATCTACTCCTTGGCAATTTAAAAAGTATAGTCAGGGTATACTTTTAAATTCTTCTTCATCAGCCTTATCATTAATACATGTTCTTCTAACTGCCTGACATCTATTTTTGCATATTTGTGTCAGTTGTAACCTAGTTTTGTACTCCTTGTAGACATTTTAACCAAGAAAACATGGAATTCAATCAGGGTATGCTTACAAATTTCTAGTTAAAACAGTGATTGTTTGCTTAAAATATATTCCATTAAAATATTCAAAAATGACTAGTATATGGTTAGTTTATAGGTTATTTTATAATCTGATGGAGAATGAATCAACAGCTCATTATTGGGAAGCCAATGTTCTATTTCTTTTAACATAGCTAAAGGTTGAGTTAACTAGAAACATTAGGCCCTATTCAATTATGTTCTTAAGAAGATTAAAATTTGTATGACTCAGTCCAGATCTAGATCTAGACTGGAATACAAATCTCATTTTTTAGTAAAATGTCATGGTTTATATCTCCAGATGGCAAACATCTTTCCAGCCTCACCATCTTTCTGGTCCTGCCTACATTAACTCTGGTATAACTCATTTCTTCCTTATTATTATTTTTTTTCCCTACAAGTTGCTCTTCAATCCCTCCAAGTTCCTTTATTCAGTCATTCCTAAAACAACTTAATCGTAATCCTCTACTCTTCTTACAAAAATGAGTCTTTAGGCCTTGGGGTCTTCTTGTCAAACTATACTTAAAAGATTTTCCCCTGTAATGTGAGTGAATTTCTAGTGACCTTCTCCACAGTCCACCACTTCCTCAGTGCTATCAAAACTATGACAATCCTTAAAGAATGTATCATCACAATAGTTTAGTGTTGTCTTCTATATCTGAGTATGTGAATCCAGTCTTTTTATTCTAATGCTGTAGAATAACAATAATATTGATTTTGGAAAAGAATTTCAGATTGTCTTTTATAAAATCATCTGCTCTTCAAGGTAAGTAAAGATAGAAAGGTTAGATCCTAAATTTATCCTACTCAATCGCTCAGTCACTCTTTGTGATGCTATGGACTGTAGCCTGACAGGTTCTCCTGTCCATGGAATTTTCCCATGGAGTGGGAAGAATATTGGAGTGGGTTGCCTTTTTCTTCTCCAGGGGATCCTCCCAACCCATGGATTGGGCCCATATCTCCAGGGTCTCCTGCATTGCAGGCAGATTCTTTATCGCTGAGTCACTGGGCAATCCTAAATACAAGTAATTAAAATTCTCCAAAATTTCTCAACTCCTTTATATTCTTCACCTAAAACCACGTATAAATAGTTAAGAAACTGGTCAAGGAAGAAATACAGCTTTGTGTTAGAATTTTTGCTTGCACTTTTTATGAAGAAATGTTTCTTAAATCAATAAAAGAAAGTTTCTTCACAAATATTTTAATATGCTAAAAAGTTTCACAGCCATCTTGATGGGTCTACACAACTTAATGTCATGTATTGAGGTGACAGTATAGAAAATTAATGTATTATGACTTCAATGGGTTTGTAATTTAATCAAAACAGAAGTTTCTAAAAAATATGAGTACAATATATGCCAAAAGATGAGTAGTGGGACAGACAATATTAGAAGCTAATTATCTGGATTACTTTTGTTTTGAAATAAAGCA
>SJYT01050929.1:81425-121391 GCA_006410635.1 Cephalophus harveyi | reverse complement strand
GAAATAAAGCATGGCCATTTATAGTCTGATTATAATTAAACAATGTCAGATAGAAATGCTATTCCTGTATCTATTAATCAACAATATAGCATTCTGACTTGAAATTAACTAATATTGCAGTCTCTATAGATTTCTGTAACTCATTAACTTAAAGTGAAGTCTCCTCTTTAAGCATCAAAGTTAAACAAAAGTGTCTAAAACTATACCTTTATTCTCATAATTTACTGCTAACTACAATTTAAGATTCATTTGAATTATATTTTGGCCCAATTAATATTTATAATTCAATAATAGGTCATGGTATGAAAAAATACAGTAAGGATGTAAGGTTAATGAATTTAAATACATATTTTTGCTTTAGTAGTTTAAGACCTGGGTTGGGAAGATCCCCTGGAGAAAGGAACTGCTAACCACTCCAGTATTCTTTATACTCACTGTCCTCTTTCTTGTTTTCCAGCCATATAGTCAATGCTCCATTTCAACTGTCCTAAAACTCATTCCACTTCCCTGGTGTGTCGTATTAATCTTCCATGGACTACTTATCCCCTTGATCTAATTCAGAGCACAACAGTGTCAGACTAATTTTCCTAAAGCCATCCCAATCATGAAATATTTGCATAAAATCTTTTAAAGAGACTTCATTACATACCAACTGAAATCTACCTTACTATTTTTTAATGTGAAACCTAGAATTATCTGTCCCTAGGCTGACTTTTCAGTTTTATATAATCATATCTCTTGTTATACAATCTGTACAAACCAACTGAACTGTTCACGAGACTGTACTTGAGTTATTCCACTTTCTCATTTTAGGTTTATGAAAGCCCCAGGTCAGGACACTTCCTGATTTACCCATCTTCAAGCAGATCTTCTAAAAACACATAATAACTTTTGCTCTTTTCCCATTAATCCTATATTTAACGTTATGTTAAATACTTATACATACATCTGCTTTTTTTCTAAAGTATTTTTCTGAGTGTGGTATCTATTTCAATTTCATACACCCTCGGAGCCTATTTAAAGCTCTCTACAGAATAGCCATTAAAATTTTCAACAAATTTTTCTCAGTTCCCTGTCTCAGTTTTTACTTCTTTTGAACCAGTGCCCACAAGCTAGTACATATTATTTCACATCAGTAGAATGTGTAGAAATGGAGTCATTGCATTTAATATTTAATAAACACTTTTGTCTGACATTCTTTAAATTATTAAAGATATTGCAAATATTCCATAGGAAATTTTAATGCCATTTTATACATAAGGTGACTCTATAAATCATAATATATTTTATTTAAAGGAATATTGAATACATCAATGCAATATGGAAAACTAGGCTTTATGTAAATTACAAATATTCTTCCATCATATTAACCATAAAATAAAACATGGGAATTTAAATCAACTGTAAAAATTAACATTTACTTTACAATTAAAATAGATGTAGTATAGGTAAATTTTGGAGATATTTTCAGGTTATGAACTACTGGGATTTCCATAAGCTCTTTATGCAGATATATTAGTTTTCTCTACCTGGTCATGAAGAATCATATAATTGTGTGTGTGTATGTGTGTGTGTGTGCACATCTGTGTGTGTTCTCAGTCATATCTGACTCTCTGCAACACCATGGACTGCAGACCACCAGTCTCCTCTATCCATGGGATTTTCAAGGCAAGCATACTAGAATGGGTTGTCATTTTCTACTCCAGGGGATCTTCCTGACCCAGGTATCGAGTCACATCTCTTGCACCTCCTGCACTGGCAGGTGGATTCTTTACCACTGTGCCACCTGGGAAGCCCAATAGTCTACATATTACTAATTAATTTAAAATTATCACCTAATATGGCTTTTCCTTTACAAAGTCCCCAGAGATGAGAATAACTATAATTTCTTGAACATCTATGAAATTTAATTTGCATGTAGATTCTCACTTTGAACTAAAACTAGGCTTTCTTTATCTCTCAAGGATCTTCAGTATGAATTCTTACTCTGTTTACACTAGAATACTTTCACTGACATTTTTGATGTATAAAAAAATTGGCAAAAAAATTATAAAAAGGAAGTTCATAATTTCAAAATTTCAAACCAAGTGTCTCCCAAATCAGGTATTGGAAACCATAATTTTTAAAATTTGGAGGGAGGTGTAGTAGCAAGAAAATATGAAAAATATTAAAATAATATTTCTTCTGTAATTATTTTGCAATACAAAATTGGTTTAAAATTTTTTTTCTTCTAGTGTGGGCTTGACTCAGTTTTTTAACAGTTTTAATAAGCAATTAAATGATTTTGTGTAGATATCATGTGGGTTATTAAAAGTGTGTGTCAGTTGATTTTTAATAGAGTTTCTTCTGATATAGATGGTGTATAAAGACATGGGGCTGGAAGTTATTACCAAGGTAAGGACTATAGATAGAGAAGAGCTGAGGCATCTTGTTCCTTCTTGGGGCACTTCAACCTTTAGGGGTAAAGCAGTCAATCATTTCCTCCTCCATGACTATATTTGCCTCAGGCAGATAAGAATTAATATCTTAATAATACCTTTAATTAAAACATTTTAATTAAGATAGCTGTTCTTACAGCTATCTTAATGGAGGACGGTAAAAAAAAAAGGAAAGAAAAGACAAAAGAAGTCAGAGAATAGGAAGATATCAAGTGGAGCATGTGCTTAAAGGTGCTTCCCTGGCGGCTCAGTTGGTATAGAATCTGCCTGCAGTGTGGGAGGCCCCAGTTTGATACTTGGGTTGGGAAGAGACCCTGAAGAGGGAAAGGGAAACCCACTCCAGTATTCTTGCCTGGAAAATTACATGGACAGAGGAGCCTGGTGAGCTACAGTTCATGGGGTGTCAAGGGGTTGGACATGGCTTAGTGACTAAACCACCACCACCACCACCACCATGTGTTTAAAAGAATTAAAAAGAGAAGCCCAACTCTTCATGCTAGCACTGGGCATATAAGGCTACTACCTCCTAGATACCTGCGGTGATAAACAGAATAATACATGCCTTGGTTGCTGCATGCCAGGCATTGTTTTGAATGATTTACTAGAGTTCCTATTCTTCAATCTTCATGAAAATGCCTTGAGATGGGAATTATTATAAGTTTTACATTCTTGCTGTTCAATCACTAACATATTATGTTCCCTTGGTATCTTGTGACTTCATGGACTGCAGCACACCAAACTTCCTTGTCCTTCACTATCTCCATGAGTTTACTCAAACTCATGTCCATTGAGTCGATGATGCCATCCAACTATCTCATCCTCTGTCTCCTCCTGTCCTCAATCTTCCCAGTATCAAGTTATTTTTCAATGAGTTGGCTCTTTGCATTGGGTGGTCAAAGTATTGGAGCTTCAGGTATAGCATCAGTCCTTCCAATGCATATTCAAGATCGATTTTCTTTAAGATTGACTCATTTGATCTCCTCGCTGTCTAAGGGACTCTAAAGAGTCTTCTCCAGCAGCACAATTTGAAAGCATCAGTTCTTCGGTACTCAGTCGTTTTTATGGCCCAACTCTCACATCCATACATGACTCTGGAAGAATCAAAGATTTGACTATATACACCTTTGTTGGCAAAGTGATGTCTCTGCTTCTTAATATGCTGTCTAGATTTGTCATAACTTTCCTTCCAAGAAGCAAGTGCCTTTTAATTTCATGGCTGCAGTCACCATCGATAGTAGTTTTAGAGCCCAAGAAAATAAAATCCATCACTTTTTCCACTTTTTTTTTTCCATCTATTTGACAGGAAGTGATGGGACTGGATGCCATGATGTTCGTTTTTTAATGTTGAGATTTAGCCAGCTTTTTCAATCTTCTCTTTCACTTTCATTAAGAGACTCTTTAGTTCCTCTTTGCTTTCTGCTATTAGAGTGGAGTCATCTGACTGTTTTCCTCTATTTCTTTCCATTGTTCACGTAACAAGGCTTTCTTTTCTCTCCCTGCTAGTTTCTGGAACTCTGCTTTCAGTTGGGTATATCTAGGGCTTCCCTGGTGGCTCAGATGGTAGAGTCTGCCTGCAGTGTGGGAGACCCAGGTTCAATCCCTAGGTTAGGAAGATCCCCTGGAGAAGGTAACGGCAACCCATTCTTGCCTGGAGAATCCCATTGACTGTGGAGTCTGGCAGGCTACAGTCCATGGGGTTGCAAACAGTCAGACAAGACAGCAATTTTATTTTCTTTCTTTCCCTTTATCCTTTGCATTTTGCTTCTCTTCTTTTCCCAGCTATTTGTAAGGACTTCTCAGACTACTACTTTGCCTAAGTTTTGCATTGCAGATGAAGAAATTGCAGTGCATAGAGGTCAACTAGTTGCTAAACACCACGGGGCTCTCTGTAGTTAGAGTGAGGAGTCAACCCGATAGTGAGAAGCCACCTGAGAAAAGGTGGAATGAACGCAGATAACCTAGCTCTATCATCAGCTTACATGCTTTTCTAATTCTCTTTTTGTTATGGCTTGGATCATGTCCCCTAAAAAGATACATTGAAATCCTAATTCTCAGCACCTCAAAATGTGACCTTTTTTAAACAAAGGGTCACTGCAGATATAATTTAAGATGTGGTCATACGGAGTAGAGTGAACCCTTATTCCATTACTACTGGTCCTCTGATAAGAAAAGGAAAGAGAGTAAGGAGAACACTATACAAAGACTCAAGACACACAGGGAGAAGACATCCAAGTGACAACAATGGCTGCAGAAATGGAAATAATGGATCTATAAACCAAGGAAAACCACCAGAAGGTAGGATAGAAATATGGAACAGCCTCTCTCACAAAATCCTTCTGGAAGAACCAATCTTGTTAGCATCTTGATTACTGACTTCCAGCTCTACCACTTTGAGAGAATGCATTGTTATTCTTTTGCTACACATATGTGGTATTTGTTACCACAGCCCTAAGAAATTAGTACACTTTACAGACATTCTCTTAGAATTTGATTTTATTTGACATTCAGTTATTATTTTGCATCTTATTGTAACCCTTGCTTTCATCAGTGGAAATAGCTGACCATCTGCTATGTGCAAGAACACCTATTGGAAAATTGTGACAAATAGCATAAGGTTGGAAAAGATAGAGTATTTGTTGAAAATAGTAATAATTCATAAGGATCAAAGTAAAGAAGATGCACCTGCACTGGTTTCTTCAGTAGGCTAGTATTGAGTGATAGGATAGGAAATTTGGTATTGTTTTGCTTCAAAGTGCCACTGAAACTTTCTGGCCAGAGGCATAATGTGACAAGAAATGTGCTTTAGGAAGATCAATATTACTGCAAAAATTAGATTTTATGGAGTAGAAATAACCGGAGGTAGCATGAATAGTTAGGAGACTGTAAGTCTAAGAGGTAGTAGCATTGATAAGATATGTGAGGACAACTAAGTTTTGAAAATAAGCTTTGAAAAGGATTCTAAGGAAGGAGAATAGAGAGCATATAGTAATTGCAGATGTAGAAACAGGAAAGACAAATATAATTGCACATTTCCATCCTCAGTGAATGAGACTCCTGCTGAGGCATTGCAAAGATAGTTTGTGACAGAGATGTATTTTTTTTAATATATTGTTTTATTGTGCACATGGTATTGATCTTTTAAAGTATGAATTACTGGTGACACAACTTAAATAAAGATATCCTAAAGGTAGCTGGAAATGCATAACCTAATATAGAAAAGAAATGGAAATTATAACAGCTACCATCCTTCAGCTGACTGTTCAGTCTTAGTTTTTCAGTACTGTCTTATTAATCCCTAAATACGTCTGTGAACTGCAACTTATGCTACGCACATTTAACAGATCAGGAAAAATGAGGCAGAGGACGGTAAAAATAACTTCCCAGTGCTGCACTATTTAGCAAGTGAAGAGCCAAGACTCGAACTCATCATTCTTTGAACTTTGGAGTCATCCTCATTTTAAAAATTGTAAGTTGTATACTTCGATGAGATTCATGGAAGCTTTGAGAGTCAGGAGGGCCAGAATCATGGTGTTCAAGATATATGAAGTACACACTCCAAAGGGTGTATTTTCTGGCTACAAAAAGAGTAAAATTTGCCCTGCTTAGCCTTGGGTGTTTCTCTTTTTAAATCGTAGATTATTTTGGTTGAAGTAATTCTCAAATGGCTCTGGCACCTATTTTACAACCATTAGATTATATACATCTTGACTTATTTATATTTAAAGACTTAAGAATTTTAAATAGAAAGGACATAAAGGTCTCATAATATATTGCTAATCAGAAATGAACACATAAGTCTCAAGCCATTTAAAATGGTGCTATTCTTTTCTAGGCTAGTTTATTTAAAAAAAGGTTTCAGTAAAATGTAAATAAAATAATAGCAGCAGTGTGCCAGAAGGGACATAATGTTCCATGCATGTTATATTTCCCAGAAGATTTTGAGTGAATGGATTACCTTTTTTACTTTCCCCCCTTAACCAGCTTTGACACGAGTATGGTAGACTATTAAATTTCTATATTTAGCCTCAGCAGAGCGAATTTCACTGAAGTATGAAGTAATTTTAAGTACATTTTGTATAAAACTTTGCTGAATTTTAAAATATTTTGACATCACAGTGAATAAAAATTGCTCAAAACACAAATCAGTGTAGTTCGATATACTGGCCATGTGTGCTTTTTAAAATATGGACTTATGTTATTATTTTGAGCCCATATGGGAAGCAACAACTTTTATTATCGTCTTAGCTAAATAATTTGTATAAAAAAGAAATATTTGGTATAGTAATAGATAGTATTTAAAAATAAGTCTCATGCCCATAATCTTACAAATCTAATAGAAAAATAACTATAACTGTTGAGGAAATGATTTTGAGCTTTCAGCTTTTTCAGAAAGCAATGGTGGTCTTCAGTTTACTGAGAGTAAATTGACCTGATTTTTCTGCAAGGCTTAGTCTATCACAGGTATTTTTAGCTCAGTCAGTTTCTGTGAGAAATATATCATCATAATTTACTTTAGAGTATTATTTGGTAAGGATTACAGCAGAAATATAAATGACATATAAAAGAAGGAAATATTACTTCTCTGATTCTATGGCAAGGATATTTATTTAACTTTCTTTTTAACTATCTATAAACCCAAAGATAATAACCAAATACTAATGTTAAGACATGTTCATTAGATGAAGGAATTGTATCTTGAGCAACAAGTAGTGAATAAACAAGGGAAATAATAACCTACTTCAGTTTTGATTTAACTTTTCAATAGCTAGTAATACACTGGAGAACATTATAGTGGAATCTCACTAAAAAGGTTTACATTGATAATTTTTTTTAGCTTTGCTCAGGCACTTCAGTCATGTTCGACCGTTTATGTGACCTTGGACAGTAGCCCACCAGGATCCTCTGTCCATGGGATTTCCCCAGTAAAAATACTAGAGTGGGTTGCCATGCCCTCCTCCAGGGAATCTTCTTGACCCTGGGATTGAACTCTAGTCTCCTGCGTCTCCTGCATGGTAGGCAAATTCTTTACCACTGAGACACTGAGAAAGCCCACAACTGATACATGGGAATTGCATATATTCAGGTATACAACTTTGTTCATGTATTGCTCTCTTGACCTTTTAATTCTCCATCTAGTAAATCAGATACCTCCATGTCATTAGGGCCAATTTCTGGAAATTTATCTTATTCTTTTATTTGTAACATATTTACTTGTTCCATTATTTTCCTTGACTCTCTGCATTGGTTTTTGCCCATCAGATAAGACAGCCACTTCTCTCAGTCTCCACAGACTATTCTTAGAGAACAGATGACCCTCACCAATCAGACTGGCCAGAGATTCTGGATGCATCTTGACTTTTGGGCTTATTTGAACCACTGTCTTTGTTCTTAGCACTTCCCAGGAGACTAGACTATGTGAAGCCTTGTCAGTCTGAGACAGGTGAGGCAGAAGCCCATTACTCAATAGAAGCTATAAAACTTGGGGTTTTAGATACATGCTTCAATTCTTTCTCTCCTAAGGGAGAAGCTGGGTAGTGGCATCAATCACCTGCTTACTCTTCAATGAGCTGAGGAGAGGAGCTATGGCAAAAGCCTACACACCTGCTGAGACCACATGGTCTTCCAGCTGCTGCTGTACTCTCTGTCATCCTTAGGGGCCTAGTAAATGCTGGGCCCCATTAGCTCTGGGACAGGTATATAGAAGCCAGTCTTTGGAGAGCAGCTAAAAAAGTTGAGGGTCTATCTGTGTAGCTCTATTTAAAAAGAGGTGAGCCCTGGTTTTATTGCTAGAGTACTGGGATGTACCCGCATGCCCACACACCTATTTAAACTTTCAAAGGACTTGTGATTGCTGGCCCATCATCTCCGAGTGATAGATAGTTTAGAATCCATTCCCTGGGGCAGCAGCCACAGAAATTGGAGTGTTGGATACGCATTCTGACTCCTTCCAGGAAGAAGCTGGAAAGTGGGTTTTATTGTGACAGTGAGTGGGGAAAAGAATCACAGGAAGAGCCCATGGGATTGTTCAAAACCTTTCCTGTGTTCTTCATAGACCATAGGAGCCTGCTGCTGCTACTGCTAAGTCGCTTCAGTCGTGTCCGACTCTGTGCAACCCCATCGACGGCAGCTCACCAGGCTCCCCTGTCCCTGGGATTCTCCAGGCAAGAGCACTGGAGTGGGTTGCCATTTCCTTCTCCAATGCATGAAAGTGAAAAGTGAAAGTGAAGTCACTCAGTCGTGCTCCACTCTTAGTGACCCCATGGACTGCAGCCCACCAGGCTCCTCTGTTCATGGGATTTTCCAGGCAAGAGAACTGGAGTGGGGTGCCATTGCCTTCTCTGCCATAGGAGACTAGTAAAGGTGTAATCTGACTCCTTCCAAGAAAGTTGAGTCTTACTTAGCTTTATGTCTGGAGTGACCTGGGGGTAGAAGCCACAGAGAGTACCCACATGTTCATTCAAGCTCTCAGGGAACTAGCAATCATCTGCCTAATCAATCCCAAAGACAAGTTAGTTAGATGCCAGACTCTTGGACTGCCACTGGGTAGTTGGGACATTAGCTGTTCAATGTAATCCTTTTAGGAAGCATTTGGGAACTGGGCTTTATTGCCTCCTTGCTCTGCACTAACCAGAGTGGGGAGCCACAGGAAGTGTTGATGCACCCATTTAAAACCACCCTTTTCTCTCTATGGTCCCAGGGGACTACTGAAAGCTAGACTGCTAGCTTCCAGAGTCATGAGAGATAGGAGTCAGTCCCTCCAGTAGTAGTAAAAAAAAAAGTTAGGGAAAAAGGTTTCTAAAGGTGTAAGGAGAAAGGGGACCACTTAGGATGTAGATTACTTGAAAACTAAGAAGGAATACTGGCTACCATTCCCACATCCTGGGAATATCTGTGATCCAAAGACAGCATTGTGGGGATAGTTGTTAGAGCAAAGGTGAGGCCCTGTTATTGTAGTAAACTTGTGCATTAACTAGGATTTGAAGATGAACTGACAGGTTTTTCTATAGTGACTATACAATTTATAATCTAAATTATCAGTTTTGAAAGTAGAGGGAACTAAATCATTACACCAGAACAACAAGTGTAAACAAGGATTGATCTGGGAAAAGTGGCATTAAGAATCATCCTAGTTATGACCCAGCTATTAGAGAGCTCTGTTAATATTTATTTTATAAAACATTCTAAGCCCCTAAAAAGGTTTAAGAAGTAATGCACATTTGAGCTCCTAATTGTGTCATGCCTACTATATACCATTGGTCATGGGAAGTCACATGGCCAAGCCCAAAATCAAGGGGTAGGGAAATATACCCTGCTCACAATGAAGCCATGGCAGAAGTGAGGATGCAGGAAGGAATGAAGGGCTGTGGCCAGTAGTTCAATCTACCTTATCTTCTGTCACCTGGAATTCTAGATCCTTTAGCCACCAAAGTTAGATGTGATGGTAGTTAAAGCTGAAAGGGATCTCAGATTTGGTTTCTCATTTTGAAGATTCCAAATCTGATGTGTATAGAGCAAAAATGACTCACCCAAGATCATATTGAAACTGACTGTAACTGGACTTGATCCAGGGTGTGACTCCTAGACCAGTGTTCTTTCCACTATAATTTTTGGCATGATCAATGCTTATCAGGAAGGACAAGAGGACACAGATCAGGGAAGGTGGAGGAAAATCTGATTGTGTAAGAATGTACTTGAGCCAGTCTTCTTTTGGGGTCATATTATAAGCCCTCAGCTCACTTTTTTCACTTAAATTCATGCAAAATCCTTAAGAGGATAGAAACTGAATTTTAGTAGTAGGAAAGCTAGAAACTTCAGGTTTATTCTAGGTAATTGTTCCATATTCTAAGCTTCATCTTGAATCTTCAAAACAAAATTAAGAACGTATTTAGCATTATTCTTGGCTTTCCTGGTAGCTTAGATGGTAAAGAATCTGCCTGCAATGCAGGAAATGCTAGTTCAGTCTCTGAGTTGAGAAGATTCTCTGGAGAAGGAAATGACAGCTCACACCAGTATTCTTGCCTGGAGACTTCCATGAACAGAGGAGCTACAGTCCCTGAGGTCACAAAGAGTCAGACATGACTGAACAGCTAACACACTTTAGAATTATTCTTAGTAAGGAAAATAAACAATCCATACTCACTATTATTCAAAATAAACTATCTAATTCTAGAAAACTGATGTTATTAGTCTAGTATAGCTTAGCTCATAAGGGATATTTTTAAAAACTCATATCATATCTCTATGTTGCCCTTTTAAAAACAAACAAACAAAAATGGAAGATCATCACTCCTTCAGTTCAGTTCAGTTCAGTCGCTCAGTCGTGTCCGACTCTTTGCGACCCCATGAATCGCAGCACGCCAGGCCTCCCTGTTCATCACCATCTCTCGGAGTTCACTCAGACTCACATCCATCGAGTCAGTGATGCCATCCAGCCATCTCATCCTCGGTCGTCCCCTTCTCCTCCTGCCCCCAATCCCTCCCAGCATCAGAGTCTTTTCAAAAAATAGTCTTCATACAAAAAAAGGCGGGGGGGTGGGGATGTTATGTAATCTAAAATCTTTTCTCCTCAGGGGAAATCTAGAAGTTAGGTGTTCCTTCCTGAGAGGGGTTCCTACCCAGGAGAGGGGATTTATGGCAAGATTATGTGCCAATTTTTCCTACCTCTTTTGATGAGGATAATTTCTCAACTACTCAGTGTATAAAAGTCTCAACTATTTCTGAATTTGTTACAACAAAATGCATTGTTGTTTATTCAGTGTGTCCATACTGATCAATTTAATTTTAAAAATCTGGGAGCCATGTAATATTATTTTTATTCCACAGAAATATTTTAATTTAGCATTTCTCCATTCAGTCCAATGTTAAATATATGACTGGAGTAGGTGCTCAATAATTATGTGTTCACTAAATGAATGGATAAGCATGAAATATTGTGTAGGTGTGCTTTCCATTTGTAGTCACTATGATTTGACCTTTATTTTTCTTAAAAATAAACCAAAATTATTGAAAGAGAAAAGAAATCAAATAATTGATTATATGATTTCTAAGAATTTCTAAGATTATAAGATTTCAAAATATCTACTAGCTATATATATAAACTGGTTATAGATATAAACTGAATATAACTCCCTTGATACACATAAATATATTTGAATGTCACATAAAAATTTCTTTCTATTCCTGTGCTTCTGTTCTAGTAATAATTTTAAAATGTAGTTATGTGCTATGACTGATGACATATGAGATATTTCCCCTTCCAGTGTATAAATCATTTCCAAAAGAGAAGCCATCAAGCTTCAAAGGTATTGTACTCAATATTTCCTTTTCAATTGAAGATCAACACATTCTCAGTAATGTGTAACTGAAGCAGATAGTTCTTTGACTTGCCAGCAGAGACTTCAAACTCTACGATTGTATATGAAAGAAAGTCACTGCGTGGTCTAGCTAAAATATGGTTTGAAATTAGAAATGGAATTTTCTTTCCCCAACTTTTTTTATTAAAAGAGAAAATGGAGGTAAGAACACGGTTCTTATCTTAGAGGTTCCATCTGCAGCCAGAGTGGATTATTATAGAGTTCCATTAACTTAATAACATTTTAAAATGTTATATAGCTACTATATATTTATCTGTGATCTCTCTAGCTTCATACTACATCTGTGATCAAAGAAGGCACTTCAGTAAAGTGAAATTGAGTTTATTACTCACAACATTAATTCTCCTTGCATTTGCTTTGATGAAATATACATTAGTAATGCTAATTTTTGACTATGCCCAATCTTATCTAGAGCTGTTGGTACAAATAATCTTATATCTGATCTGATACAAATAATCTTAATCCTAATCTTTTGGAGACTTAATACTTTGAGAATTATGCATTAGATAATTGTAGAGAAAATAATGGATTCTAAAAATGGACTAGTATTCAAATACCTGCAGTTTTTGCTTGTACCTCTATTTCAATAATTTATAATTATAATTTCATGGTATATAGATCCCTCAGGTTGTACTTTGTTTTTCTGAATTTTCCTTTTCCCCTAAAGTCTTCATTTTGTTTGCTACAAGTGAAGCATGTTATACATTTTTAAAATCTGCAATCAGAGTACTTGAGTTGGCAGGAATCTTTTGGATCATTTAGTTCAAATAATAACACTTTATAGGTAAGTGGAAAAAAAGGAGAAAAAGAGGAAATTTTTCTAAAATTATTTAAGTAGTTAGAATAGAAATCAAGTATTCTACTTTCTTAACAAAAACACACCCACTCTTTTATTTTCATTATGTTGTTGTTTGACAGACAGATATTAAAATAATACACCTGCTATTCTACTGTGGTAGATAGGACCTACTATTTGACAATATGAAGTGAGGCATTCTGCAGTGTAGGAGTAATAAACCATCTTTAAAGTCTCATTCAACTCATTTTCATAAACAAAAATATTTCTAAGAAATTTTAAATGGGCAAAACCTCTAAGCAACCAATACAACCATACAGTACTTGAAATATAGTACATACCAATGCATGAATTAAATTTTTAAGCTCTATGTGTAAGCAAAGATAAAAACATAAAAATATTATATATGAAAATGGAATTCTCATTTTAAAAAGTTCCTTAGAGGTGTGGGTGTGTGTGTGTGTGTTTGAGAGAAAGAGAGAGAGAGAAAGTGGTTTCCTCAAATAGGAAATAGCTCACACAATTACAGAGGCTGAGATGACCCAAGACCTGCAGTTGGCAAGCTGGGAGCCCAGGATGGCCAATAGTTCAAATCCAATGTGTAACTCAAGTCTGAAGGCTTGGAGAATCAATGGTGTAATTTCTAGTCCAAAAGCCTTCAGTCTGGAGATCTAAAACAGATGTTTCATACTGAATCCAAGGGCCAGAAAAGACTATTGTTTCAGCTCAAGCAATAAGGCAGAGAGTTCCCTCTTAGCCATTTGCTCTATTCTGGTCTTCAATTCATTGAATGAGACCCATCTTCATTAGGGAGAGCAATTTGCTTTACTGAGTCTACTGATTGAAATGTTAATCTCATCCACTAACACTCTCACACCCACACCCACAATAATGTTTGACCAAATGCCTGGGCACTCTGTGGCATAATCACATTGATACATAAAATTAACCATTACACCAGGCAAATAATGAGTGAACTGAACTAGGTTATTGTCATTGGATTATAAATTGATGAATTACAAATGGCAATTGATATTGAAGTCATTGAGGTGTATGCACTTGCAAAGAACACAGAGTGAGGGAAAAGTGGGCCCCTGACAGAAACCTGAAGGTTTTCAATATTAAGGTGTAAAGAAGAAGGGGCAGACTGACCTGAAGAAAGACAAACAAATAAAAGAAAAACAAGGACAGTATCAGTTGTAGACGTCATTCAAGAGAAACTCTTTAAAGGATAAAATGGTTAATGCTGTCAAGTATTTGTTTAGGTTAGGCACAATGAAGACTGAATTGTAATCCTCATATGTAGCTGCCAGAATCATTGGAGACCTTATCAAGAAAAGTTTTAGTGGAATGATGGAGCCCAAATCCAGATTGGAGTTTGTTGAGCTGTAAATGAGATTTGATTTTTTTTTTTTTTTAAAAGGAGAGAGAGTGAGAAAAAAGTGTTCACGAAGTTTAGCAGTGAAGTAAAGATGAGGCAAAGGTTTCAGTTTGAGAGAACCATGGGGTAAAGAAGATAGTTAAATGAGATGTATATTTTTAAGGAAAGAGATGCTGATTTTGACTGTACCCTGAATTGTTCAAAACCAATCAGCTATCAGTTCCCTGCATTTAAAAATGTGTTAGAGTTGAAATTAAATAAATATATAAGCATTTCTAAAACAGTTTGCAAAAATTACCCCTACAATTTCGTACATTAGACTTTTCACTGCTAGGTGTCAAACCCATAATGTACAGAAATTATTCTTTAATTGGGAAAAATGTTGATATAATTCTGCCAAGTCTCATTCTGTGTCATAGCATTACTGCTTTTCTGTAATCCAACTACAGGACATTCTTTCACTTTCTATAGCTCAGCCAGCTGCTTCAGGTAACTTGTCCAAGATCTTTCCTCTTCCAGAAATAGTTTCCAGAATTCTATTCCATTTTTATCTTATCTGTTTTATCTAATTAATGCCTAGAGTTCTTAGATCCAACACAACTATTTAGAGATTTTTTTCATGGCCTCACTAACTAAAGCAAATTTCTCTAACATATACTGTTACCTTAATAAGTGCCTCTTCTCTTGGAAAGTTCCTGAGTTTTATTCTTATATTTACTTGGTAGGTCTTCAATTAATATATATCCAGCCACAAGAATATAATCTTTATTTTAAAAGGGCCAACTATATTTTCTCCTTATGTTCACAGCTCCTACAAACTCCTTATAACCATGAAATGCTCAATAAGTATATTCAGAATGACTGAATATGCATGGACTATAGGCTGTCAGGCTCCTCTGTCCATGGGATTCTCCAGATAAGAATACTGGAGTGTGTTGGTATTTCCTTTTCCAGGGGATCTTCCTGACCCATGGATCAAACCCGGGTCTCCCACATTGCAGGCAGATTCTTTACCATCTAAGCTACCAGGGAAGCTTTATATATATATATAATGAAAAATATTATTAAGGTACTCTGTTAAATTTTTTATTTCTAAAACTCTGTTAATGACTAATAATTTATTATGTGCCTGCAGGCAGTGCCCTGTGTGCTTTACATACATGCGATAATTTTACTCTCACAACAACTCTGTGATTTGATGATGATAATAAACTACCATAGTTTATAGATGAAGAAACGAGAAAAGGACTACGTGCCAAGTTTATGTAGGCTAGGTTTTACTGTAAGTCAGAGCATGATCATTCAGAACTGCAGGAAGTCTGTGAAATATGGAGAAACTGCTTAAATGAGTAGCACTGTCTCTTCCATGAGTAGAATCAGAACTTGGAGCCCAGTTCTCTGGTTCTTGAGTTCTCTTAGCTGAGCTCTCATATTTATTCAAAAAATAATTTTACCATGTATGGGGTGTGTGTGTGTGTGTGTGTGTTTGAGAGACAGAGAGACAGCACTAGATGTTGCCAATAATATATTTACTCTTATTCTTGAGCACACATCAAAAGTCTAGTTCTCCCCAATGAAATGTGAGAGGTGGCATGCACTGCTTCTGGGTTAAACAAGCATATATGCTCCTTCGTGCTTTGTTTTCCCTTTGGAGCACAGGATGCATCCACGATGGGGCAGTAGGGCAGGAGAGAGCTACACAATAGAAGCAGCTATGTTCCTGGGACTTGGGACATCACATGCAGCACAGCAGACCAGGGGCAGGCAGCCAAGTCACACTGCTTTTTGAGAACCTCTTCGTGAGTACTCATTTATATTTAAAACATTTCAAATTTGGATCTTTTTGTCTTGTTAATTTTCATATCATAAGTATTTTGTTGAGTTATTTAAAATTGTTGATATTTGACTCTTTTTAACATACAAAAGCAAAAATTCACAAAGATTAACCTTGTACTATTGTTGGCAAGCATTTTCTTTAAATAAATCTGTTATATTCTAACTAAAGGGTAAGTATAAGTTAATGTCTGCATTTTAGTATCTACTAGTATCATAATTTCACTCCAGTGTTCTTGCCTGGAGAATCCCAGGGATGGGGGAGCCTGATGTGCTGCCATCTATGGGGTCGCACAGAGTCAGACACGATTGAAGCGACTTAGCAGCAGCAGCAGCAGCAGTATCATAATTGAAGGCAATGGCACCCCACTCCAGTACTCTTGCCTGGCAAATCCCATGGGCGGAGGAGCCTGGTAGTCTGCAGTCCATGGGGTCGCTAGGATTCGGACACGACTGAGCGACTTCACTTTCACTTTTCACTTTCATGCATTGGAGGGGAAATGGCAACCCACTCCAGTGTTCTTGCCTGGAGAATCCCAGGGATGGCGGAGCCTGGTGGGCTGCCATCTATGGGGTTGCACAGAGTCGGACACGACTGAAGCAACTTAGCAGTAGCAGCAAAAGTATCATAATTACATTTACTATGTAAAATGTTTCTTTCCTTTAGTAAATTCAATTCCAGGAATACATTTTTCCATTCATCCCAGATTTTTTATGTCAAAGTCAATAACTATTTCTTATTCTTTCATTAGATTTTAGATCAAAATAGCAGTTTCTCTCAGCACTTCCCTTATATATTAATTCAAACCAAGAAAGAACTAAGCCACACTGATTGTCTAGTTGATAGTTACAATGATTCAGTTTGTTTCATTTTCCCCCAAATTCTTTCTGTCATCCATATATCTATTCTAAAAGTTTATTATTTATTTTTCCAAAAAGGTGGATACTTTTTTTGGTATGTTCAAATATATGGTTTCCTTATTTTTCTTATTAGATATGGTTCTTTGAATAAAATTTATTCTAATAAATTTTAGAATAGTCTATGATGTTATGATTTCCACACTATAGAATTTTTATATTATCCGTGTTATGTTTATCTCCTGTGCTAAAATTTCATGCTAATTTTGTTCGTTAATCATAAGCTGTCACTATCTATATCCCCAAACACATTTTGTTGTGTTATAATTACATACAATATGATGCATTATACATCTTATAGCCATTTTCATTGTAAATTATTAAGACACATTTTTACTTTAATTTTATCAAGAATTTTTTAGTCCCACATTTGTTGTCTTCATTAAACCCAGTTTTAGAATTCTTCTGGGGTATGTTCTTTTCACATGTTCATGTTAAAGGTCTCTTGATTAGAATGAAGTTTGCCATGCCAAAAGAGTGAACTAACTCTATGCCATGGAACTTCTTGTTGTAGGCACAATTTTGTAAAAACTGCTATTTGACATACTAAACAGACCCAGCTGTTCATTTTCTTTACTACCCTTATTATTATTATTTTTTTTTTTCAAATCATACCTTTAGCTGGAAGGGAAGGGGAAAAAAAACAATTTTTGATCAAAAAATCTATGGCCCCTTCTGTTGATTTTCTGTAATTATTCTTCATAAGAGAATGATGCAGGTGTCAAAGAAAGCAAAGTATCTCTAATTTAATTTATTGTGTGATTTCCCCCTCTTTATTATTTAAGCTTCCATTAAATAAATAAAATGAAAATTCTCAGAAACTTACTTTCACAAACCCAGCTGGCTAGAGAGAGGAACTTACCAAAGGGAGGCATCTAGACCTTCTTCTACAGATTGCATACATAATCAAGATAACCCTTTAATTAACCATATCAGTGGGAGAACATTCCCAAAATGTCTACACAAATTTAGCTCCTGAAGTGTATTCTCTGAAATGAACTTGCCAAACTGACCCATTTTTCCCTCTATGAAACCAGTTTTCATGTCCATCCACACCATCTGTTCCTCATGAAAATGGAAAATTACTTTTGTGCTGACCTGGCATCAGTGAGTTTCATTATCTCCAATTGGTTCATTAAAAAATAGTGGAGTTTCTTTAACCAGAATATAACACTTGTGTTTTTAACTTTAATTCAAAATAATTATAATCACTATATTATCTTTGTGCTTCAACATGCTACTTCTCTCTTTAATACATTATGAGATCAACTTATTCAACTTTATGGTTATATTTAATATTTGCTATATAGGTGATGGGTTTCCCAGTTGGTGCTACTGGTAAAGAACCTACCTGCCAACACAGGTTGAATCCCTGCAACAGGAATATTCCCTGGAGGAGGGCATGAAAACCCTCTCCAGCATTCTTGCCTGGGGAATCTCATGGACAGAGGAACCTGGTGGGCACCAGTGCATAGGGTTGCAAAAAGTTGGACATGACTGAAGCAACTTAGCACACACACACATGTACAGGTAATACCAAAAACACTAATTCATGCTTTCTGGTAACTATGGACTCAACTTCCATCAAGCCACACTCAAAACCCCAAAACATTCTTTTTATATTAAAACTAATTTATTGTCTAGGTATAGACCATCATTTTAAAAACAATTTAAGTGTAAAATTGTTTCTAATTTTTTTCAAAAATTTAATTTAGGGAAAGTAACATAAAAATACTAACAGATTGTAACAAAATATCTAACAGTTGTGAATGAATTAAATTAATTTTATTTTTAGCTACATCTGATCTCTTAGAACCGAGTTTTAATAACCAACCATGGAGCTCCTGACAAGACGTCAAAGTAGAAGGAAAAGAGCTCACCTTTTTTGTTTTTTTAACAAAAACTTCAAACTCATAGTTAACTGCTGAAAAATCAACAAAAACTTCTGGAACCTACCAAAAAAAAAGAAAGAAAGAAAGAAAGAAAGAAAGTACTCTACATCCAAAGACAAAGAAGAAACCATAATGAGACAGTACAAAGGGCACAAATGTGATAAAATAAAATCCCACACCCACTGAGAGGTTGATTTACAAGCTGGAAAATAACTGTACTACAGAAGTTCTCCCACAAGAGTGAAAAGTTCTGAGTTTTACATCAAGTTCCCCAGCACGGAGATCTGGGAACAGGAGATTGTTGTCATTGTTCAGTCAGTCATATCCAACTCTTCACAACCCCACGTACCTCAGCATATCAACCTTGCCTGTTTTTCACCATCTCCCAGAATTTGCTCGAACTCATGTACATTGAGTTGGTGATGTATCCAACCATTTTATCCTCTCTCATTCTCTTCTCTTCATGTCTTCAATTTTTCCAGCATCAGCGTCTTTTTTAATGAGTCTTCACATTCAGTTCAGTTCTGTTCAGTCACTCAGTCGTGTCCTACTCTTTGCGACTCCATGGACTGCAGCACACCAGGCATCCCTGTCTATCACCGACTCCCAGAGTTTACTCAAATTCATGTTCACTGAGTCAGTGATACCATCCAACCATCTCATCCTCTGTCGTCTCCTGTTTCCACCTTCAATCTTTTCCAGCATCAGGGTCTTTTCAAATGAGTCAGTTCTTCACATCAGGTGGCCAAAGTATTGGAATTTCAGTTTCAACATCAGTCCTTCCAATGAATATTCAGGGTTTATTTTCTTTAGGATTAGCTAATTTGATCTCCTTGCAGTCCAAGGGACTCTCAAGAGTCTTCTCCAACACCACAGTTCAAAAACATCAGTTCTTCAATGCTCAGCTTTCTTTATGGTCTAACTCTCACAACCATACATGACTACTGGAAAAGCTATAGCTTTGACTATATGGACCTGTGTTGGCAAAGTAACGGATCTGCTTTTTAATACACTGTCTCAGTTGATCATAACTTTTCTCCCAAGGAGCAAGCATGCTTTAATTTCATGGCTGCATTCACCATCCACAGTGATTTTGGAGCCCAAGAAAATGAAGTCTGTCAGTGTGGAGAAGCCCCCAAAGATTCTGGCTTTGAAGTTCAGTGGGAGTCAATCACAGGAATTCCATAGGACTGGGAAAACAGAAACTCTACTCTTGAAAGGCATACACAGATCTTGTGCACATCAAGACCCAGAGAAAAAGTGACAGGTTTTGGTGACTGCAGCCATGAAATTAAAAGACGCTTGCTCCTTGAAAGAAAAGTTGGGGCTTCCCTGATAGCTCCATCGGTAAAGAATCCACCTGCAGTGCAGGAGATGATGGCTCAATTCCTGGGTTGGGAAGATCTGGAGACGGGGTAGGCAACCCATTCCAGTATTCTTGGGCTTCCCTTGTGGCTCTGCTGGTGAAGAATCTGGCTGCAATAATGGGAGACCTGGGTTCGATCCCTGGGTTGGTAAGAAGAGAAGAGAAAGGCTAACTACTCCTGTATTCTGCCCTGGAGAATTCCGTGGACTATATAGTCAATGGGGTCACAAAGAGTCAGACGTGACTGAGCGAGTTTCACTTTCATAGCAGATGGGGCCAAATTTACCGGCTAGTATTGGAGGGTCTCCTGTGGAGGTCAGGTGTGACTATAACTCACTTTGGGGACATGGACAATGACAGTGGTAGTTCTGGTGAATACTCATTGATGTGAGCCCTCTTTGAGGTGATCATTTTCTCTCCAAGAACTGTACCTAATTAACAAACAGCCTGAAGCCTCCTTTGCTGGGATACCTCAGGCTAAACGACTAGAAAGGTGGAAACATAGCCCCATCCATCAGCAGACAGTCTACTTAAAGTCTCCCTGAGCACATAGCTGCCTGACACAGTCCTGCTAGAGGGACACAACCCTGTTTTACTCACAGGTGGGCAGGTACCAGTACCTCCTTCCAGGAAGCCTACACAAGTCTCTTGCCTCATCCACAGGGGACAAACAGAAGAACCAAGAACTACAACTTTAGCCTGTGAAACTGAAACCACAGTCACTGAAATCAGACAAAATGAGATGGGAGAGAATACGTCCCAGATGAAGGAGCAAGATAAAATCCCAGAGAAACAACTAAGTGATATGAAGATAGGCAACCTACATGAAAAAGAATTCAGAGTTATCATAGTAAAACTAATTCAAGATCTTGGAAAAAGAATGGAGGCATAGATGGAGAAGATAGAAGAAATGTTTAACAAAGACCAAGAAGAACTGAAGAGCAAACAAACAGAGATAAGCTATATAATGACTGAAATGAAAAAATATTCTAGAAGGAATCAATAATAACTAGATATGAATTCTCAACAGATATTTGCTAAATATATGGGAAATTTAGAAGAAAATTTGAAGTAGCATGATAACAACACTGAAACATATATAATATATATTGAAATAATCATGTCTTAAAAGATGAAATAATTCCTACATTTAGAAAAAAGGGGAATTTACACTGTTTATTCATAATTGCTGCAAGCAAGATATTCTTCAATAGATGAATGGATAAATAAACTGTGGTACATCTAGATGGTGGAATTTTGTTCAGCAATAAAAAGAAGTGAGCTATAAAGTTATAAAAACAGAAGCAGAAAGCTTAAATTTATACTACTAAGTGAAAGAAGCCAATCTGAAATGCTACATATTGTTTGATTCCACCTATATGACATTCTGGTAAAGGCAAACCTATGGATACAGTAAAATAGATAAGTGGCTGCCAGGGGTTGGGAATAGGGAGAAGGGAGATATAAATAGGCACAAAGGATTTTTAAGGAATGGCACCCCACTCCAGTACTCCTGCCTAGAAAATCCTATGGATGGAGGAGCCTGGTGGGCTGCAGTCCATGGGGTCGCTAAGAGTCAGACATGACTGAGCGACTTCACTTTCACTTTTCACTTTCCTGCATTGGAGAAGGAAATGGCAACCCACTCCAGTGTTCTTGTCTGGAGAATCCCAGGGGCGGGGGAGCCTGGTGGGCTGCCATATCTGGGGTCGCACAGAGTTGGACACGACTGAAGCGACTTAGCAGCAGCAGCAGCATGCTGTATTAATAATAAAGGATATAAATCATAATATATTTGTTCAAATCCATAGAATGTACAACACCAAGAATGAACCACCATAATGTCAACTTATGAACTTTGTGTGATAAAGAAATGTCGGTGTAGGCTCATCAGTTTTAACAAATTTATCACTTTGGTAAATGATACTGATAATAGGGGAGGTTATGGATGTAGGAAGGTAGGGAGTATGTGGGAAATCTCTAACTTTCTTCTCAATTTTGTTGGAAACCTAAAAGTCCTCTTGGGCTTCCCAGATGGCACTAATGATAAAGAACCCACCTGCCAATACAGGAGAAATAAGAGAAGCAGGTTTGATCCTTGGGTCAGGCAGAACTCCAGGAGGAGGGCACAGCAACCCACTCCAGCATTTTTGCCTGGAGAATTCCATGGACAGAGGAGCTTGCTGAGTTATGGTCCATTGGGTCACAAAGAGTTGGACTTGACTGAAGCAACTTAGCAGACACGCATGCAAAGGTCCCCCCCAAAATTAATCTTCAAACAAAACAACCAAAAAGTAAAGGGAGAGATGGGAGTTCACACTAGATCCATTTCTTAAGACAGAATTCATACTGACAAGAGATGTTTAGTCAGCAAGGTCAAGAACACAAAGGCCTAGGTAAGCAAGCTCCATGCATGTCTAATAACGTTGTCAACACCAACAGCTGTGAGAAATAGCAGAACGTCTCAAAAACTGGGCAGAGCTTAACAGGAAGAAGCTGAGGCTAGCTCCTACAATATCCAGGCATATAGCCTCTCAGGTGCACAGGAAGATATACACAATAGGTGTGTGAAAGTCACAGGGAAGGGAGAGGTGGAATACAACTTAGCAGCCCATGTTTTGAGAACAGAATCACCCAGATTGTGACGAGGAATGGAAAGGAAAAATTATAGCCTTTTATTTCCCGCTTGGAGAAAAAAGCAAGAGACAAAAATGTCCTAATTGTAAGTCAGTCCACCTGTAATGATTGATTACTAGATGTATGCCAGTTCTTTTGGGGGGTTTTTTTTTTTTTTTCCTACTCAGTGTATCATAAATGTTTAGTCCTTTGATATTTGTGATTTTAATTTTTAATCAAAAAAGTAGTATATACTCACTTTAGGACACTTATTAAATGAAATTAATTATTTTCAGGCAATGATTATTTCTAGAAAAAAAATCAGAGTGAAAAACACTTCCCTTTAAGAAGAATTTTATTTATACCCTCATTTGTTCTCTGCAAATGACTAACCAACACAGTGTTACCACTCTACAGGATTCTTCCTATTTGATATCTGTTCAACTAAGCATGTATCTGGTAGAACACTTATCTTTTCTCAACTGGGCTTTCGTTTTTGAGTTAACCTATTTTATAGACTGTTGAAGTAGTAGGAAAATATTTTGGAAAGTCAACATATTAAACATTTTTCACTGAGCACTTTTCTCATTCTACAAACCACATTAGACTCTTATTAGAAGAAATGTTTCATTATTGGATTGGAGTATTTATATTTCTCTTATGACTTGATGGCTTTGGATAATACCCTGACATCATTTAATATGTGAAGAGCAAAATAATTAATATTCTGAAATCTTTAACATGTGAAGAGTAAAATATTGTCATTATGGAAATGAAACCTTGTGCAAAGGAAAAATTCAGATTGGTTCACATCTAATTTCAGGAGAAGTGACAATTTCTTTGCTGCCTTCAACTCCCAATTATGTTCATGCATCTAAGATCACATTCCAACTCAAGTAACAGGCCTACTCTCATAGAAACCTATCATAACAGCATGCCAGACTGAGTTAATCTCTAT
The DNA here is from genome assembly GCA_006410635.1 of Cephalophus harveyi. Classification (NCBI taxonomy): domain Eukaryota; kingdom Metazoa; phylum Chordata; class Mammalia; order Artiodactyla; family Bovidae; genus Cephalophus; species Cephalophus harveyi. Next base: position 97,819 of record SJYT01050929.1, on the reverse strand, counting down.
AATTGGTTGTGTTCAGTTCAGTCTCTCAGGCATGTCTGACTCTATGAGACCCCATGGACTGCAGCACGCTAGGCTTCCCTGTCCATCACCAACTCCTGGAGTTTGCTCAAACTCATGTCCACTGAATCAGTGATGCCATCCAACTGTCTCATCCTCTGTTGTCCTCTTCTCCTCTTGCCTTCAATCTTTCCCACGATGAGGGAAGGAGGAGTCCCTGATCTTGGGAAAAATCTCCTGATTTTCCAAGGAGTCAGTTATTCACGTCAGATGGCCAAAGTATTGGAGCATCCATCAGCTTCAGCATCTGTCCTTCCAGGGAAAATTCAGGGTTGATTTCCTTTAGGATTGGCTAGTTTGATCTTGCAGTCCAAGAAACTCTAAAGAGTCTTCTCCAACATCACATTTCAAAAGCGTCAATTCTCCAATGCTTAGCTCTCTTTATGGTCCAACTCTCACATCTGTAAATGACTACTGAAAAATCAGAGCTTTGACTAGTTGGACCTTTGTTTGGAAACTGATGTCTCTGCTTTTTAATATACTGTCTAGGCTGGACTGCAAGGAGATCCAACCAGTCCATTCTGAAGGAGATCAGCCCTGGGATTTCTTTGGAAGGAATGATGCTAAAGTTGAAACTCCAGTACTTCAGCCACCTCATGTGAAAAGTTGACTCATTGGAAAAGACTCTGAGGCTGGGAGGGATTGGGGGCAGGAGGAGAAGGGGACGACAGAGGATGAGATGGCTGGATTGCATCACTGACTCAATGGACGTGAGTCTGAGTGAACTCTGGGAGTTGGTGATGGACCGGGAGGCCTGGCGTGCTGCGATTCATGGGGTGACAAAGAGTCGGACACGACTGAGCGACTGAACTGAACTGAAATGAGGTTGGTCAAACTTTTCTTCCAAGGAATGAGCTTCTTTTAACTTCATAACTGCAGTCACCATCTGCAGTGATTTTGGGGCCCAAGAAAATAAAGTCTGTCATTGTTTCCATTGTTTCCCCATTTTTTTTGCCATAAAGTGATGGGACCAGATGCCATTATTTTTGATTATTGAGTTTTAAGCCAGCTTTTTCACTCTCTTCTTTCCCTTTCATCAAGAGGCTCTTTAGTTCCTCTTCACTTTCTCCCATAAGGGTGGTGTCATCTGCATATCTGAGGTTACTGATATTTTTCCTGGCAATCTTGATTCCAGCTTGTGCTTCATCCAGCCTGGCCTTTTGCATGATGTATTTTGCATATGAGTTAAATAAGCAGGGTGATGATAAACAGCCTTGATATTTTCCTTTCCCAATTTGGAACAAGTCCATTGTTCCATGTCTGGCTCTAACTGTTGCTTCTTGACCTACATACAGATTTCTCAGAAAGCAGATAAGATGGTCTGATATTCCCATCTCTTTAAGAATCTTCCACAGTTTGTTGTGATCGACACAGTGAAAGGCTTTGGCATATTCAATAAAGCAGAAGTAGATGTTTTTCTGGAACTCTCTTGCTTTTTCCATGATCCAGCAGATGTCAGCAATTTGATCTCTGGTTCCTCTGCCTCTTCTAAATCCAGCTTGAACATCTGGAAGTTCTTGGTTCATGCACTGTTGAAGCCTGGCTTGGAGAATTTTGAGTATTACTTTGCTAGCATGTGAAATAAGTGGAATTGTGTGGTAGTCTGAGCATTCTTTGACATCACCCTTTTTTGGGATTGGAATGAAAACTGACCTTTTTCAGTCCTGTGGCCACTGCTGAGTTTCCCAAATTTGCTGGCATATTGAATGAAGCACTTTAATAGCATCATCATTTAGGCTTTAAAATAGTCCAGCTGGAATTCTATCACCTCCACTAGCTTTGTTAATAGTGATGCTTCCTAAGGCCCACTTGACTTTGGACCCCAGAATGTCTGGCTCTAGGTGAGTGATCACACCATGGTGGTTATCTGGGTCATGAAGATCTTTTTTGTGTTCTTTTCTGTCTATTCTTGCCACCTCTTCTATAATTGGTAATCATATGTATTAGTGTACTATTGTTGCTCTAATAAATCACCACAAATTTGATGACTTAATACAGCACAAATTTCTTCTCATATAGTTGTGGCAGTCAGAAAGTGTTTTTGGCAAGGCTTTGTTTATTCTGGAAAAATCAGGGCAGATCCATTTCTTTGCATTTTCAAGCTACCAGAGGCCACCTGCATTTCTTTGTTTAAGGCCCCTTTCTCCATCTTCAAAGTGCATCACTCCAACCCATGCTTCTACCATCACATCTCTTTTTAATCTCTGAACTTGACAGCCTTGATTTTATAGGAACTCTGTGATTATATTAGACTCATTCAGATAACCCAGGATAAATCTGCCACTTCAAGGTCTTTAACTGAATCACATCTAGAAAGTTCCTTTTGCCATATAAGATCATATATTCACAAGTTCCATTGACTGGGGACATCTTTGAAGACCTTTATCCATTCTACTGCAACATGAAATATGTACATTTTATCACACGATTTTCTTTTCTTTTCTTTTCTTTGGTCAAGGAGGTAAGTTGGAATGCCAAGTGGGAATCATCCATAACTCCTAGAGCATATCATTTAATTCTCCTTGGTAATTAAACATCAAAACAGAAAACAGACAATTTTGCTTAATTTCTTTCTGTCTAAAGCCCCTTATCCTGGTTAAAACATGGTTTAGAAATATTTATTTTGTATTCTATTCCCCTACTTCTAATTACCATGGATAAATATGTTTTTAGTACCCTGGGCATAACAGTGCTGATTCTTAACCACTGGATCACCAGGGAATCCCCTTTTACTAGATATTTTTAAAACACAAATGTTTAAAGTGGAATAAGACTAGAACTGAAATATCCCTAACCTACACCTAAAATAAATGTCTTTACAATTTCAGCATTTTAGATTAATTTTGCCTTAAAAAAAAGTAAAAGAATAGCACAAATCACATAAATAATGCAATATATATTATGAGCTTATTAAACTAGTATTTTTTCTTGAAGATAAATGATCCTTGAAATGATCCTTGTTGAGAAAATAAATCTCTGAAAAATAATAATATATAATAAATGTAGATACATTAAAATTGTTCACTAAATGCAAAAAAAAAGAAAACAAAATTATCACTTTAATTAGAAATACTATATCATCTTTCAATTATAGACAAAATAAGGAACATAAGCAAGCTGAAACTCTGCCTCAAATTATGTACAAAGTGTCAACAGAATGTCATGTGAGAGACATAAAAGAGACTGGAATGATATTTAATTAGGATCAATAAAACATATTTACCATGGTAATTAGAAGTAGGGGAATATAAGACAAAATAAATATTTCTAAACTGTGCTTTTAACCAGGATAAGGGATTTTAGACAGAAAGATATTAGACAAAATTGTCTGTTTTCTGTTTTGATATTTAATTACCAAGGAGCATGAAGTAATATGCTCTAGAAGTTATGGATGATTCCCGCTTGGCATTCCAACTTACCTCCTTGTACCCATCTACCTTTATTCAGAGGCTGCATGAGCTGAACATCTTTTCTCTAAAATCATTTTTTCCTACCAGTTTAATACGAATTAAGTTCCTCCAGTGAAGGTAAAAGGAGAAGAGAGTGGCAGAGGATGAGATGGTTGGATAGAATCACCGACTCAATGGACATGAACTTGGGCAAACTCTGAGATATAGTGAAGGATAGAGAGGCCTGGCTTGCTGCAGTCCATGGGGTCACAAAGGGTCAGACATGGCTTAGTGACTGAAAAACAGCAATTCAATATGCTATTCAGAATTCAGAAAAGAACTGGACAGAGAGACTATCATCCATTTAATCAGCTCTTCCTTCTATCATGTACAGTTATGAGGACATTGGATTTTTCAACAGTAACATAGTCTCTAGCTTCCCTGGGTCAACATATTGGGGTGCAAGTCTGGGCAAAATTATGGTAGGTGGATCATAGCTACAGTGCGTTTTCATTAACTTAACAATTCCTGCTCTTGATTCTAGGGTCCTAGCCTTGAGCTTGCACCTCCAGTTGTTCCAAAAATTTGAAAACATCTGATAATTGCAGTAAATTCCTTTGTGTTTGAAATAGAATGGATGTTGTTCCTGTAAATGGCCCATATCTGATTACATTTGGATGGAAGTTAGTCTGTTAGTAAGTTTAGATTTTAAAGTAAATGATGGAATTGAAGCACACGTTTGAAAATTACATTAGACTATAGGTCCTGATAGATGTATATGATACACATGAAATTGAAGCCATCTGGAAACTGTTAAAAGCATAGGATCATTAAGAATTACCAATGCCATAAGAAGACATAGGAATAGAAGCCATTCGGAGAAGCTGGAAGTGAAAATATATAAACTCTTAACGGAGATTTCAAATCTGTTTTAATATTTCCATTTCCACTCCTTGACTAAATTTCTCCTTCATTGTCCCTGTGTGTTTTCCAAGTATCTTTTGATGTTGTCACCCTATTTTTAGCTTCATGTGCCTATGGTTGTTCCAATGGCAAACCAGTTCAAATATGCATATTCTATGATCATAAAATTTATTCAGTGCTCATAATCCTTTCTTATCAATCTCTAAGCCAGGAATTTTCAACCATTACATTTCTCTATTCTTGATTTTAGGCAGCTGAGAAATTATGTAGAAATTTACAAAATTAAGCTCATTTAGTTCACTACAAATTTATGTTACATAATATAAAATGTTCACTCAGCATTACTTGATAACCCCTGTGCTAAGATTATAACCTGGGTTATTTCCTATTCACACACACACACACACACACACACACACATGCATGTACACAGACAGATCTTTATTGTTTTGCCCTTGCTTCTGAAAATAGTGTGTTCTTTCTTTTCCAGCTAGCCCTTCTGTTATTCATCATGTCTCTTTATATTTTATCCTGGATTCATTTTTTTCAAAGAAAATTTTCATTTAAAGACCATAAACCAGGCAGTGATTCATGGGCTAGAATATAAGAGTGAACTAAAAATAGAGTCCCCAGTACTGGCCCTACTAGAACTTGCAGAGAATATACAGTAAAAATCAGACTAACCTGGTTAGAGAGATTTTCAGTATGTTCTTTTTTTGTTGCATTATCAGGGATGATCTCTTTGATAAGAAAATATTTACACAGAGACCCAAATGAAAGATCTCTGCTTTTCTGCAGTTGTTTATTTATTTTGGTTTGAATGAGGTTTTAATATATTTAAAATTAATCTATATCTTATGTATTATACATATTTGCCTTTTACACGTGGCTTATGATATGTTTATATAAAATAGTCATCCAACTGTATATATAGCATAACTGTCAAGCTTTTATGATTTCTGAACTTTATATAAGGGCTAAAAAAGTTTCTAATCAATAATCAAAAATATTAATATCATTTTAGTATTTACTTTGTGCTTTTACTATTTATTTGTTTTTATGCTTAGAATGTGGATCCACTTGGAATTTATTTTTTACGAGGTATAAAATACTGATCCATATATATGATATACTGTCTCTTATACACATCTAGATGTGTATAAGAGACAGGGATAATACCCTGACATCATTTAATATGTGAAGAGCAAAATAATTAATATTCTGAAATCTTTAACATGTGAAGAGTAAAATATTGTCATTATGGAAATGAAACCTTGTGCAAAGGAAAAATTCAGATTGGTTCACATCTAATTTCAGCAGAAGTGACAATTTCTTTGCTGCCTTCAACTCCCAATTATGTTCATGCATCTAAGATCACATTCCAACTCAAGTAACAGGCCTACTCTCATAGAAACCTATCATAACAGCATGCCAGACTGAGTTAATCTCTATAATTGGTTGTGTTCAGTTCAGTCTCTCAGGCATGTCTGACTCTATGAGACCCCATGGACTGCAGCACGCTAGGCTTCCCTGTCCATCACCAACTCCTGGAGTTTGCTCAAACTCATGTCCACTGAATCAGTGATGCCATCCAACTGTCTCATCCTCTGTTGTCCTCTTCTCCTCTTGCCTTCAATCTTTCCCACGATGAGGGAAGGAGGAGTCCCTGATCTTGGGAAAAATCTCCTGATTTTCCAAGGAGTCAGTTATTCACGTCAGATGGCCAAAGTATTGGAGCATCCATCAGCTTCAGCATCTGTCCTTCCAGGGAAAATTCAGGGTTGATTTCCTTTAGGATTGGCTAGTTTGATCTTGCAGTCCAAGAAACTCTAAAGAGTCTTCTCCAACATCACATTTCAAAAGCGTCAATTCTCCAATGCTTAGCTCTCTTTATGGTCCAACTCTCACATCTGTAAATGACTACTGAAAAATCAGAGCTTTGACTAGTTGGACCTTTGTTTGGAAACTGATGTCTCTGCTTTTTAATATACTGTCTAGGCTGGACTGCAAGGAGATCCAACCAGTCCATTCTGAAGGAGATCAGCCCTGGGATTTCTTTGGAAGGAATGATGCTAAAGTTGAAACTCCAGTACTTCAGCCACCTCATGTGAAAAGTTGACTCATTGGAAAAGACTCTGAGGCTGGGAGGGATTGGGGGCAGGAGGAGAAGGGGACGACAGAGGATGAGATGGCTGGATTGCATCACTGACTCAATGGACGTGAGTCTGAGTGAACTCTGGGAGTTGGTGATGGACCGGGAGGCCTGGCGTGCTGCGATTCATGGGGTGACAAAGAGTCGGACACGACTGAGCGACTGAACTGAACTGAAATGAGGTTGGTCAAACTTTTCTTCCAAGGAGTGAGCTTCTTTTAACTTCATAACTGCAGTCACCATCTGCAGTGATTTTGGGGCCCAAGAAAATAAAGTCTGTCATTGTTTCCATTGTTTCCCCATTTTTTTTGCCATAAAGTGATGGGACCAGATGCCATTATTTTTGATTATTGAGTTTTAAGCCAGCTTTTTCACTCTCTTCTTTCCCTTTCATCAAGAGGCTCTTTAGTTCCTCTTCACTTTCTCCCATAAGGGTGGTGTCATCTGCATATCTGAGGTTACTGATATTTTTCCTGGCAATCTTGATTCCAGCTTTTTACAATATTGCATTGGTTTTGCCATACACTGACATGAATCCACCACGGGTGTGCATGTGTTTCCCATCCTGAAGCCCCCTCCCTCCTCCCTCCCCATCCCATCCCTCTGGGTCATCCATGTGCACTAGCCCAGAGCATCCTGTATCATGCATCGAACCTGGACTGGTGATCTGTTTCACATAAGATAATATACATGTTTCAATGCCATTCTCCCAAATCCTCCCACCTTCGCCCTCTCCCACAGAGTCCAAAATACTTCTATATATCTGTGTCACTTTTACTGTCTCGCATACAGGGTTGTCATTACCATCTTTATAAATTCCATATATATGCATTAGTATAATATATTGGTGTTTTTCTTTCTGGCTTACTTCACTCTGTATAATAGGCTCCAGTTTCATCCACCTCATTAGAACTGATTCAAACACATTCTTTTTAATGGCTGAGTAATACTCCATTGTGTATATGTACCACAGCTTTCTTTTCCATTCATCTGCTGATGGACATCTAGGTTGTTTCCATGTCCTGGCTATTATAAACAGTGCTGCAATGAACATTGGGGCACATGTGTCTCTTTCAATTCTGGATTCCTCAGTGTGTATGCCCAGCAGTGGGATTGCTGGGTACTATGGCAGTTCTATTTCCAGTTTCTTAAGGCATCTTCACACTGTTCTCCATAGTGGCTGTACTAGTTTGCATTCCCACCAACAGTGTAGGAGGGTTCCCTTTTCTCCACACCCTCTCCAGCACTTATTGCTTGTAGACTTTTGGATCGCAGCCATTCTGACTGGTGTGAAATGGTACCTCATTGTGGTCTTGATTTGCATTTCTCTGATAATGAGTGATGTTGAGCGTCTTTTCATGTGTTTGTTAGCCATCTGTATGTCTTCTTTGGGGAAATGTGTGTTTAGTTCTTTGCCCAATTTTTTGATTGGGTCGTTTGTTTTTCTGTAATTGAGCTGTAGGAGTTGCTTGTATATTTTAGAGATGAATTATTTGTCAGTTGCTCGTTTGCTATTATTTTCTCCCATTCTGAAGGCTGTCTTTTCACTTTGCTTATAGTTTCCTTTGTTGTGGAGAAGTTTTTAATTTTAATTAGGTCCCATTTGTTCACTTTTGCTTATATTTCCAATATTCTGAGAGTGGGTCACAGAGGATCCTGCTGTGATTTATGTCGGAGACTGTTTTGCCTATGTTTTCCTCTAGGAGTTTTATAGTTTCTGGTCTTATGTTTATATCTTTAATCAATTTAGAGTATTTTTGTGTATGTTGTTAGAAAGTGTTTTAGTTTCATTCTTTTACAAGTGGTTGACCACTTTTCCCAGCACCACTTGTTAAAGAGATTGTCTTTTCTCCATTGTATATTTGCCTCCTTTGTCGAAGATAAGGTGTGCATTGGTGTGTGGATTTACCTCTGGGCTTTCTATTTTGTTCCATTGATTTATACTTCTTTCTTGTGCTAGTACCATACTGTCTTGATAACTGTGGCTTTGTAGTAGAGCCTGAAGTCAGGCAGGTTGATTCCTCCAGTTCCATTCTTCTTTCTCAAGATTGCTTTGGCTATTCGAGGTTTTTTGTATTTCCATACAAATCTTGAAATTATTTGTTCTAGTTCTGTGAAAAATACCGCTGGTAGCTTGATAGGGATTGCATTGAATCTGTAGATTGCTTTGGGTAGTATACTCATTTTCACTATATTGATTCTTCCGATCCATGAACACGGTATATTTCTCCATCTATTAGTGTCCTCTTTGATTTCTTTCATCAGTGTTTTATAGTTTTCCATATATAGGTCTTTAGTTTCTTTAGGTAGATATATTCCTAAGTATTTTATTCTTTTCGTTGCAATGGTGAATGGAATTGTTTCCTTAATTTCTTTTTCTACTTTCTCATTATTAGTGTATAGGAATGCAAGGGATTTCTGTGTGTTGATTTTATATCCTGCAACTTTACTATATTCATTGATTAGCTCTAGTAATTTTCTGGTGGAGTCTTTAGGATTTTCTATGTAGAGGATCATGTCATCTGCAAACAGTGAGAGTTTTACTTCTTCTTTTCCAATTTGGATTCCTTTTATTTCTTTTTCTGCCCTGATTGCTGTGGCCAAAACTTCCAGAACTATGTTGAATAGTAGCGGTGAAAGTGGGCACCCTTGTCTTGTTCCTGACTTTAGGGGAAATGCTTTCAGTTTTTCACCATTGAGGATAATGTTTGCTGTGGGTTTGTCATATATAGCTTTTATTATGTTGAGGTATGTTCCTTCTATTCCTGCTTTCTGGAGGTTTGTTTTTTTTTTTTTTTTTATCTATCATAAATGGATGTTGAATTTCGTCAAAAAGACCTTCTCTGCATCTATTGAGATAATCATATGGCTTTTATTTTTCAATTTGTTCATGTGGTGTATTACATTGATTGATTTGCGGATATTGAAGAATCCTTGCATCCCTGGGATAAAGCCCACTTGGTCATGGTGTGTGATCTTTTTAATGTGTTGTTGGATTCTGATTGCTAGAATTTTGTTAAGGATTTTTGCATATATGTTCATCAGTGATATTGGCCTGTAGTTTTCTTTTTTTGTGGAAACTTTGTCAGGTTTTGGTATTATGGTGATGGTGACCTCATAGAATGGGTTTGGAAGTTTACCATCCTCTGCAATTTTCTGGAAGAATTTGAATAGGGTATGTGTTAGCGCTTCTAAATTTTTGGTAGAATTCATCTGTAAAGCTGTCTGGTCCTGGGCTTTTGCTTGCTGGAAGATTTCTGATTAGAGTTTAATTTCTGTGCTTGTGATGGGTCTGTTTAGATTTTTTATTTCTTCCTGGTTCAGTTTTGGAAAGTTGTACTTTTCTAAGAATTTGTCAATTTCTTCCACGTTGTCCATTTTACTGGCATATAGTTGCTGATAGTAGTCTCTTATGATCCTTTGTATTTCTGTGTTGTCTGTTATGATCTCTCTATTTTCATTTCTAAATTTGTTGATTTGGTTTTTCTGGCTAATGGTTTAATTAATTTATTTTTAAAATGAAGGGTAATTCCTTTACAGAATTTTGCTGTTTTCTGTCAAACAACAAGAATAATCAGCCAATGGTATACATATGTTCCCTCTCTTTCAAATCTCCCTCTCATTTCCCTCCCCATTCCATCCCTCTAGATTGTTACAAAGGCCCTGTTTGAGTTCCCTGAGTCATTCAGCAAATTTCCATTGGCTGTATATTGCACACGTTATTGTAAGTTTCAATGTTATTACTAAATATTAGTACGGCTTGGTGGGTCAGTGGAAGACCCACCTGCAATGAAGAAGACATGGAGATGTGGGTTCGATCCCTGGGTTGGGAAGATCCTCTGCAGGAGGAACTGAAAACCCACTCCAGTATTCTTGTCTGTGAAATCCCATGGACAGAGGAGCCTGGAGGGCTAGAGTCCATGGGGGCACAAGAGTTGGACACGACTTAGGAACTGAACAACAACAAAAATATTTAAATACTATATGTTACTTCAGTAAAAGATTGTCAATCCAGTGAAAATATAGAGCAATACATAATTAACTTAGCTATAAGTTTTATATTAGAGCTAGGAAGTTGATTTTACTAAAAAGTTGTATCAATAAATAACATCAAAAATCCTTCCTCATGACAGATTTCTTTTTCTTTTTTCTTTTTGTAATTTCTTTATCCTAGAAAAGTTCTTATAATCTTTCTGGATATAATAAGGTCCAGCAAACACAGTCTGAATAATTTTATGCATGCTTTTTTTTTTTTTCTGAGGTAGCATTTATGCATAAAACTTTTGTTCTGTTTCAGTAAGGCACTTTAGCATATGCTGGTTAAATTCTGTCTTCTTGTTACAGCCTAAATCTGTTTTCATTCAGGTTGGTTGCTTTATGCCTCCAAGCTAAGAAAAGGATATTTAAAATCTTGTGAGAAATGATTCACACTCTCTTTGGCAGCTAAAGCTACAATCTTTGTCTTTTGCTCACTCCTTGGGATTTGATGAACTAAAAGATTAAGACAGTCATACCACATGTATAAACCAAATGTATAAACCAAATGCTTTTGGTTCTCATACTGACAAAACAATTACTTGTGGCTTCTCAGAGAAAAGTCAGTCTTCTTTGTTAAAACTGTTTTCATAGACTGTAAGTGTTGGAAATCTGCTCTAAGAATTCTTTGTTTCTTTTTTCAAAGTGATTTAGGATTTTTTTTTTCCTATTAATAAAAATGAAAAAGGTCAATTCTCTGTGGCAAGTGTAAAACCTAAGCAGGCACAATTTGCTCCCTTGTTTCTTTGGAGCCTCCTTGCTAGGAGACCATAAAACATGATAATGTTTGATAATGTCAAGGAAAGTTAACCATGAGTCAAGGAGACACTACAAAAAAATCTATAGAGTAAAAAAAAAATCTGTCCTAAAAGGAAGTGAGATAATGGTAGTTTGGGTTTTATTATATGGAAATCACTTTCAAAATTTACTGAACACTTATTCTGTGGGGAAAAATATGATATACTCTACAGAAAGCATAGAAATGAAAAATAAGAGTAAGGCTAAGATGGATTCATTAGCACATGAATTTTAAGTGTATTATTTTATTTAATAATTAACATCACTGTCAGGTGAATTATAGGTTTAATATAAATTACTATCTCATGCTTTAAGTATGAAAAGAAATTCTGAGAGAACTGGCATCAGTTTCCAAAATTAGGTACACAGAGTGAAAGAAAAGTTACAGATATAAAAGAAGGATGTGGAGAATTTTAGACCCTTTGTCAAAACAATTTTGTAAAATAATACAATCATAGCCTCTAGCTTCAAGACATAGAATCCTATGAATGTAACTCACAAGCTGAGTAAGTTTGGACAAGATATTTGACCTGTCTAAGCTGATGGAATCTGCTTTCTGTAGTTTTGAGGCAGTATGTATAAGAAAGAAGGAGAAGGCGATGGCACCCCACTCCAGTACTCTTGCCTGGAAAATCCCATGGACGGAGGAGCCTGGAAGGCTGCAGTCCATGGGGTCGCTGAGGGTTGGACACGACTGAAGCAACTTCACTTTTGCTTTTCACGTTCATACATTGGAGAAGGAAATGGCAACCCACTCCAGCGTTCTTGCCTTGAGAATCCCAGGAACGGGGGAGCCTGGTGAGCTGCCGTCTATGGGGTCACACAGAGTCGGACACGACTAAAGTAACTTAGTAGTAGTAGTAGTAGTAGTATAAGAAAGAATAAGATATCTTGGAATAAACATGCAATCATATTCAGATGTTTTATATTTGGCCATAGAGTTAAAGTACTTTTAAAGAAGACGCCCACTCCTGTCTTTAAGGATCTAACAATTTAGGATTTGAACAAATTATCTAATAGCCGTAACACCTGGTGGCATCTAATGCAATGATAAGAAAGATGAATAACAAAGACAGGAAAAGAAAATATTCTAGAGAGACTAAAATAGACGAGCCTGATAATAGTTCAGAAAACTGTTGAAGAAATAGCCTCGAGATGAGCATTTTAAGATTGAAAAAGAAAAAGGTTTTGGTTAAAGTAGATATTTTAACTTTATGTAGAGTTTATAGCATCAATTTTCCTGTATTAAAAAAAGTTAACAGCAATATTTCAATAAATTTCCTCCACATTAAAAATAATCATTCACCCTTAAATGTTTCTACTGTTTTCCAGGGAATTACTAAAAATAATTTTCCACTTTTGTCAACTTTGTGCTTCCTTATTATATTCTGATATAACATATTTTCTTAAGATCCCCAAACATCTTGTGAAGGTGGGGATTCTGATTTAGTAGGTTGGATTTGGGACTGAGATTTTGCATTTCAAACAAATTCTTAGGTGCTGCCTCTGCCGTTGTCTGAAGACCACATTTTATGTGGTAAAGTGCTGAGAGGTTTCTCAAGATTTGTCTCATTGAGATCTCTCTTGATAAATGTCACATTGCACTTGAAAATATGTGGGATATTTTCAATATCCTTTGATACTGATTTCTAACATAACTCCACTGTCTATAATGAGAGAACAGATTCTGTATGATTTCAATACCACTGGACCATGAAATTTTTAAATCTTGTTTTATGTCCCTTTATATGTTCCAGTGTCTCCTAGTTTATAGTCTACGGGAATTTGAATAGACCGTGTATCCTATTGTTGTGTGAAAATTGTATAAATCTTAATTATGTTCAGTTTGTTCATGGTGTTTTTCAGGTTTACTATATCCTCATAATTTTGTGTATATTTGATTATTTTTTGAGAGTTTGATATTGAAACTCTGACTAAAAATCTTAATTTATCTACTTAAAAAATAATTGCAATACATAGTAGACTTATATATAAATTTGTTCTGTATTTTCCAAGTCTTCTGTAATTAGTCTACGGGAATTTGAATAGACCGTGTATCCTATTGTTGTGTGAAAATTGTATAAATCTTAATTATGTTCAGTTTGTTCATGGTGTTTTTCAGGTTTACTATATCCTCATAATTTTGTGTATATTTGATTATTTTTTGAGAGTTTGATATTGAAACTCTGACTAAAAATCTTAATTTATCTACTTAAAAAATAATTGCAATACATAGTAGACTTATATATAACTTTGTTCTGTATTTTCCAAGTCTTCTGTAAATGAATTATCATAATTTCATAATTTAAAAATCAAAAAGAGAAAAAAAAGTCTCTTTGAATGCTTTTTCCTCCTGGCTTTGCTGTCTTCTTAATGACTGTTGCTATTCATGTCTTTTGAAAATCGTAATTGAGACCCATTTGAATCAGTTGTTGGGGCAAAAAGCTAGGATTATCCCTTCTTTTTTAGATGCAAAGTCCAATATTGTTGGAACTACCTTGAAACATTCAGAATATGATCACTTCTACCATCTAGCAGTATTTCTAATCACCCCATATGCTACCATATTGGTCAAAGTCTTTCAGCTTCTTCCTGGATTATTATAATAGTTTCCTATCTGCCTCTATATACATGTATTTGACCTCTGAAATCTAGTCTCGATATAGAATCCTGGATGATACCTCTAAAAGTCACCATTTTAAAAATTAATAAGCTCACCCTTGCTCTAGCCACACTGACCTTTTTGACATTCCTTGAACTTACTATGCATGATCCCTTTGCAAATTCATGTAGCTATTTTCATTCCTTTTTTTCAGTATCGTTTTTTCAAAAGTCAGTCATGACCACTCAATTAAAAAATATGATTCACCTTCCAAGCCAGTTCTGATCCCCTTTACCATGGTCTTCTTTTTTCACATTTTATTCTTTAAACACACACACACACAAACACACTATCACTCACAAACTCCTCACATATAGCATAATCTATCTACTGAGTATGTTCATTGATTTTTTAAGTATCTTTAGCCCAGTAGAACACAAACTTGTGTGCTTCTTTTCTTCTTTCCAACATTGATTTAATCTGAGCAATTCAACAGTGCTTGGAACATATTGGTTGTTTATCAAGTATATATTGAATGAAGTAAGCAATATACAATTTGGGAACCTAGCCAGGACCTTCCTTGACTTCACTGAGGCAGATGTTGGCTAGTAGATTGTGAAAGAAATGAGAAATGAGGAGATTAAGATACATTACAATTATAAAAAAAAAAAAGAAAAAAGAAAAACTTGCCTGAAAGAGAAACAATATGTGAAAATATGAGTAAGATATTTATTTTCCTTTCATTTATAATAAAAAGTGAAATGTGATCTTAATCATAGGATGAGGGAAACTACTGATGAAATCATTATGCTTCAGCATAATATTTGGAAATGTCCAAAAAAAAAAAAAAGTTCAGGAGAATAAATATTAGGTCTGTTCATTCTAAGTGGGGAGCTGCTAAAGTCAAGGTAAAAGTTATCTATCTCTGGCATTGGATTTTAAAGTAGAAAGACTAAAAGATTACATTCAGATCTGGCTTATTACAACTTAAAGGGGCTAGAGTAGATTAGTTAGGAGGAGCAATATTGTCCAGGTGAACATCAAAATATGGTTGACATAGAGGGTTGGCAGTGAAGAAGATTAAAGAGTTAAGAGGATTAAAAAAGCAATATGAGGGTGGTGGTGGTTTATCATTTACAAGGAGACTAACCATGCATTCTGATCTATTTTCTATACTATGACTGCTTTTCCATCTTAAATATTAGTAAAGTAAAAGTGAAAGTGTTAGTTGCTCAGTTGTGTCCAACTCTTTTCGACCCTATGGACTGTAGCCCATCATACCCCTGTGTCACTGGGATTTTCCAAGTGAGAATACTGGAATGGGTTACCGTGACCTTCTCTAGGGATCTTCCCCACCCAGAGATCAAAGCNTGCTTTTCCATCTTAAATATTAGTAAAGTAAAAGTGAAAGTGTTAGTTGCTCAGTTGTGTCCAACTCTTTTCGACCCTATGGACTGTAGCCCATCATACCCCTGTGTCACTGGGATTTTCCAAGTGAGAATACTGGAATGGGTTACCGTGACCTTCTCTAGGGATCTTCCCCACCCAGAGATCAAAGCAAGGTCTCCACATTGTAGACAGGTTCTTTACCATCTGAGCCAGCTGGGAAGCCCAAATATTAGTAAAGGTTCCTTTATACTCACATAGGTTCCAATTTGAATAATAACCTATTTGATAAACCTATATATAGGTTGCATCATTTTTGGAGTAGATGACAAATTCTTTAACAGTCTTTAAAATAGTATCAGTGACTCAATAATCCATGATAGGGAGGAGAGGATTGAAAAATAAATAGTGCAAGAGGTACTCACACACTTCAGATGAATGTAATTATTTATATTAATATTTATGGTAGTGTATATTGTATTTAGTATGTATCTGCCATAAATATACCCTCAAATTTTGCTCAAGACATTGCAAAATATTAAAAAGCAAATATTATGACCACTGTGATACTATTCATTTAAGCTAAGTGTCCTCAGTTTCTTGTAGTATTTCTCATTTAATTTTTACCTCTCCACTGCTTTGATCATTTTTAAAAGATATGTCTTGTCTGATAAATGAAGACTAGAATAAGATTGCATAGTTTTTTCTAACTGTTTATATCCCCACTTATAAACTTATATATGAATTGATTTTGGGTTCTTATTTTGTTTTGGCTGTCATAATAAAATTCTAATCCACATTTCTATTGTTTTTTTGTCTAACTCTTCTAGAGTTAATTTTGTGTTTCCCTAGAGATTCTAGCTCATATATATATATGACTGCATTTTTGATAGCTCAACTTCAGTTCAGTTCAGTTCATTCGCTCAGTCATGTTCAACTCTTTGCGAACCCATGAATCGCAGCATGCCAGGCCTCCCTGTCCATCACCAACTCCCGGAGTTCACTCAGACTCAACTCCATCGAGTTGGTGATGCCATCTAGCCATCTCATC
>SJYT01050929.1:19561-80073 GCA_006410635.1 Cephalophus harveyi | reverse complement strand
GTGCTGTGGCTCATGGGGTTGCAAAGAGTCGGACATGACTGAGCAACTGAACTGAACTGAACTGAAAGAATTTTCAAAGCCTAAGGAATAAAAAGAAATGCATATCTGATCATCTGGGATGATTCCAGTTTAGGGGTATTATAAACAAGGCTAATATAATTTTTTAATATGGCTAATAGCTAGAATTATAGTGGATAGATCAAATGATAGGAATATGCTTACTTTTATCAATAACTCAGAGACAATGTCTGAGAATTCTGGTTGCTAGACATCCATGCCAATTTTGGTGTCCTCACTTTTTATTATTTGTTTGAAAGTGCTAATTGTTCAGTGTTGTCCAACTCTTTGTGACCCTATGGACTGTAGCCCGCCAGGCTCCTCTGTCCATGGAATTCTCCAGGCTAGAATACTGGAGTTGGTAGCCATTCCCTTCTCTGGGATCTTCCTGACCCAGGGACTGAACCTGAGTTTCCTACACTACAGGCAAATTCTTTACCATCTGAGCCATCGGGGAAGCCCAAAGGATCAGAAATAGTTGCCAAAACCTGGAATTGAACCAGGGACCTTTAGATCTTCAGTCTAACACTCTCCCAGTTATTTCAGCCACTCACTATTATTATTTCTTTAATTGAGCTATAATTAGCATGTAACATTGTGTAAGTTTAAGGTGTCCAACTTGACTTGATACATTTGTACATTGCAGTATGATTACCACCATTGCCTTAGTTAACACCTCTATCATGTCACTTAATTATCTTTTGTGTGTGTGTGGTGAAAACAATTAAGACCTAGTCTCTTAGCAAATTTGAATTTTATACAGATGTGTTGACTGTAATCACTATGCTGTACAATAGATCTTCAGGATCTACTTAATCTAGTTGCAACTTTGTATTGTTGAACCACATCTCTTCATTTCTGCCACTATCTAACCCCTGATAACCACAATTATATTCTCAGTTATTATAAATTTGCCATTTTTATATTCCATGTTTAAATGATGTTATACTTATCTGAATTTCTCTAACTTACTTCACATAACATAACACCCTCAAGGGTGTTGCAAATGGCACAATTTCCTTCTTTCTCATGGCTCAATAATATCACTTTGTATGAATATATATACCATATTGTCTTTATCAATTCATCTGTTGATGGGCACTTAAGTTGTTTCCACATATTGGCTGTTGTGAATAATGGTGCAGTAAACATGGATTACAGATGTATTTTCAATATCTTTTCATTTATTTTAGATATATACTCACAAGTGGGATTGTTGAATCATATGACAGTTCTATATTTAATTTTTAAAGGAAACTCCATACTGCTTTCCACAGGGGCTGACCATTCACAAAGATTTCCTTTTCTCTAGCCAAACACAGGTTCTCTCTTATCTTCTTGTTGATAGCCATTCTAAGAGGTGTGAGATGGTATCTAATTTTTTTTTGGTTTTGATCTGCATTTCCCTGATGATTAGTGATGTTTAATACATTTTTATGTGTTTGTTGGTCATCTTTATATATTCCTTGGAAAAATGCCTATTCAGGTCTTCTGTCCATTTTTTTATTTAAATTATCTTTTTTTGCTGTTATGATATATATGAGTTTTTAATAAGTCTTTACCCAATACACAATTTGCAAACATTTTCCCATGCTGTAGGATACCTTTTCATTTTGCTGATTTTTTTATTTTTCTGTGCAGTGTTTCATTTGATGTAATCTCACTAGTTGATTTTTTACATTTTGTTGTCTATGCTTTTGGTGTCATAACTGAAAAAAAATTATTGCCAAGACCAAAGTCAAAATGCTTCTTTCCAAAGTTTTCTTTTAGGAGTTTATGATATCAGTTCTCATTTTATGGTCTTTAATCTATTTCGAGTTCAATTTTTTGAGTGGTATAAGAAGGGTCTGATTTCAGTTCTCTGCATATCATTACCCATTTTTCCCAATACAATTTTTCAAAGAGATTATCCTTTCTCCCTTGATTATTCTTCACTCCCCTTCTAGTATTAGGTTGACTGTACATACAGTGGCTTATTTCTGGCCTCCCTATTCTCCTTCACTGTTTTGTGTGTCTATTTTTTTTTGCCAGTTCCATACTGTTTTAGTTACTATAGCTTTGTAGTATAGTTTGAAATCGGTAATTGTAGTCACTCTTACTGTGTTATTCTTTTACAGCATTGCTTTACCTATTCAAGGTCTTTTGTGGTGCCATAGATTTAATTTTTTCATTTGTTTGTTTATGTGAAAAATACCATCACAATTTTATAGGGATTTCATTGAATCTATTGATCAATTTGGGTAATATGAACATTTTATCAATGTTAATTATTATGAGGTGAGGTGAGGTGAGGTGAAGTCGCTCAGTCGTGTCCGACTCTTTGCGACCCCGTGGACTGTAACCTACTAGGCTTCTCCGCCCATGTGATTCTCCAGGCAAGAATACTGGAGTGGATTGCCATTTCCTTCTCCAGGGGATCTTCCTGACCCAGGGATCGAACCCAGGTCTCCCGCATCAGAGGCAGACGCTTTAACCTCTGAGCCACCAGGGAAGCCCCGTTAATTATTATAATCTACAATCATAGAGTATCATTCTATTCAATTGTATCTTTTCAATTTCTGTTTTAAAGTCTTATAATCTTTCGCTCTCTTGGTTAAATTTATCCTTAGGTATTTTTTTGTTTGTTTATTATAATCTACAATCATAGAGTATCATTCTATTCAATTGTATCTTTTCAATTTCTGTTTTAAAGTCTTATAATCTTTCACTCTCTTGGTTAAATTTATCCTTAGGTATTTTTTTTTGTTTGTTTGTTCTATTGATCATGTGATAGTTTTCTTATATTTCTTTGTACTGTTAGCTCAATTGGAGATTTCATTTTCATTTCATTTTTTTCTAACACTGTTGATTACATTTATGAACTTACTGGCTTTATGCATATATTATTTTTCAAAGTGTTCATTGATATCATTTGCTCCTTATTAAATAACTTTTCTGTTGCCCTTCCTCTTGAAATCCAGTCATATATTCCTTTTTCTTCATATGTTTAATAAGTTTAAGATGTAGCTTGGACATTTTCAGTGCTATGTTTAGAGACTCTAGATTCTGCTATATTCATCCGAACAGTATTGATATTTGTGTGTGTTGGTTTGTTTTAGCAAACAATTAACCTGATTGTACTTAAACTGCAATCTTTGTCTCTTGGACATAAGCTCAAAATTCAGTCCAGTGATTTTAGCCTTTGTTGTGCCCCTGAGGTCTGTATATGGCTCAGTACCAATTTAAGTATTACATTATACACATAATTCATAATTTCTCCTCTCTTGTTCTCTCCCTTCTTAGCATTCCTTCATCACTTTAAAATGTGGTTTTATAATTTGGGTGCCCCAAATTTTATTCTGTTTCTTTAAGGCAGTAATGAGTTTGATTTGCATCTTAGTTTTAAGGACCAATATATAAATAGCTCATCCAGAGTCATTCCCTTCTTCACTGTCATTCCTTCATCCAAATGTTGACTCCCTATCAATAGCAACTTCTTTTCACCCTTCCTTGTCTTCCTTCCTTCTTCATCTCTTTCTTTTCTGTATAATCTCTTTTTTGTTTGTTTGTTTGTAAGATCATTGGTACTATGAACGCATACTTGTAAATTAAGAATGTGTAAGGAATGTTGAAATCCTGTCTTTCTAAATATTATACTTACATTTTGTCTTTTTCTTACTACCATGTTTTTCATCGAAATTTATCAAAGTTTAGAAAGGAAGCATCTTTTTTTCCCTTCAAAATTAATTGAAATGGCGTTTTATTTTATAGTGATTTTCCATGCCATGCTTCAGTTGTGTCTGACTCTGTGCAACTCAGTGAACTGTTGCCTACCAATTTCCTCTGTCCATGGGATTCTACAGGCAAGAATACTGGAGTGGATTGTCATTCCCTTTTCCAGGTGATCTTCCCGACCCAGAATCAAACTGACATGTTTTACCTATAACCTACCTTGGCATGTGGGTTCTTTACCACTACCACTACCTGGGAAGCACTATAGTACCTTAAAACATTTTAAAATACATCATCAGGAACTCAATTCATGTCCAATATTCTTTTTGTTAGACATTGATCCTGATACAAATAAAACCTACTTTATTCATTCATTCATTCACTTAACTGATATTTATTCGGCTCTAGCTATATGCAACAGGTTTTTTTCCAGTGAAGAAAATATAAGAACAAAGCACAAGCCTATGTTCGATACAGGATGCAGGATGCTTGGGGCTGGTGCACGGGGATGATCCAGAGAGATGATGTGGGGTGGGAGGTGGGAGGGGAATTTGGGATTGGGAGCTAATATACACCCATGGTGGATTCATGTCAATGTATGGCAAAACCAATACGGTATTGTAAAGTAAAATAAAGTAAAAATAAAATTAAAATAAAATTAAAATAAATAAAATAACAAAAAAAATAAAGGAAATCAACCATGAAAAAAAAAAAAGAAGAAAATATAAATATGACCAAAAATGGCATAGCCTTTCAGCTTAGCAAGAAAGAATAATATTCAACAGAGTATCACACAAACAAACAAGTAAAAGTTTTAATAGGATAAAATATATGAAGGAGAGGGTCATGATGATAAAGTACACATCAGGTGAAAATCACTTATGTATGGAGGCTAGAGTAAGCTTTTCTGAGGAAGTGACTACTGAACTAAGATCTGACAGAAAGTAAGATTCAAATAATAAGGGCTGAATGCAGTGGATGAGCAGGGAAAGAAAATTTCAGACAAGCTAAATAGCCTGGAATGTTCAAGATGGAACTGAAAAGAGGTCAGAATAGTTGAAGCATAGAGCATGAGGTGAGAGGATAATGCTAAATGATACCTGTGAGGCAGATGGAGAACAGATGACTGAGGGTTTGTGAGCCAGGCTAAATTTCAGTCTTTGTCCTTAGAGCAATGAATACCAACATAATCTTTGCCATTAGCTTTCACAACTTTTGCAGTCTGACAGCATGAGTTTCTCTTGTTTACAGGTAATTAAGAAAGTTTTTCCCTCACATTATAGATGGTGGTATTCTAACAGGAATTTTAATATCATAGACAATAAAATAGGAAAAATAAACATAAAATTCTGTATGAAAAACATAAAAGGAAAATATTTACATATGTATTTTATTTAATAAACTAAACTTATGTTAATGGAAGGGTGGTTTATGTTTCATAAATGAGGTCTTATTTCTTGTGGATACTGTTTAAAACATACTGTTTAAGCACATATCTGAACATAATTATGACATATCTGAAAGAAACTCTAAGTGGCTGTGAAAGTGATGTTCAACTCTTTGTGACCTTATGGACTATACAATCCATGGAATTCTCCAGGCCAAAATACTGGAGTGGGTAGTCTTTCCCTTCTCCAGGGTATCTTCCCAACCCAGGGATAGAACCCAGTCTCCCACATTGCAGGCAGATTCTTTACCACCTGAGCCACAAGGGAAGCCCTAAAAGTGAAAGTGAAAGTGGCTGCAGTGTTTTTCAAAATCACAGTTTATGAGCTCACTGGGGTACAGTCATATATTTTTTAATCTTGTAAGAAATATGAAGTAAGCACATTGTTTTGGTGGAAACTCAGAGGAGTAATTACATAGTTACATATGAGCAAGCCTGAATCTATTACGAACAGCATTTAGCAATCTATGTCTTATTTCTGAAATACCCATTTGCATGCATTAAAAATTACCAATATTTATATTCAAATAAAAGCAATACAATTTATGATTGGTGAATAATCTAAAGCTCCATACTCCTCTAGATACTTATTTTAAGTCTGAAGGAAATGTATCCTGTTGAGAAATATCTGATGAAATCCAGCTGTATTTTATTCTCATTTCAATCTATCATCACAGAAAATATTGACTATTTTTCCCCTCAGACATGCAGCTGTCAACTATCCAACTATGGGCCTAGATTTATATTTTAGTTTATTTCCTACCTATTCATTTTCATTTAAAACACTTGTTTCATGAAACTAGCATTTGCTGTGTGAAAAAGGAAGGCAGAATGTGCAATCTCATCAAACCTGTCAATGAATGTTCATGGGCACAGCAAATAATATTTGTTAAATTCAAGAGACTATATTTCCACCTTAAGAGATGGTAAAAAATCACTATACATCTATGTGCATTATATGCATACTAAGTCACTCAACCGTGTGTGACTCTTTGCAACCACACAGACTGTAACCCACCAGGCTCCTCTGTCCATGGAATTTTCCAGGCAAGAATATTGGAACAGGAAGCCACTTCCTTCTCCAGAGGATCTTCCCAACCCAGGAATCAAGCCCATGTGTCTTATATCTCCTGCACTCCTCTTTATCACTGTGCACTGAGCATTATTCTTATCATATTTATTATTCCAGTAAAAAGATTTCTATTGGGTGCCAATAGTGATAAGAATCCCTGTCCCTTCATTCCCCCACCCAAGTGTGCAAGCATATTCAGTCATGTCCAACTCTTTGTGACCCTATGGACTCTAGCCCAGTCAGCTCCTTTGTCCATGGGATTCTCCAGGCAAGAATACTGCAGGGGGTTGCCATTTCCTTCTCTAGGGGATGTTCCTGACTCAGGTATCAAACCCTTGTCTCTTGTGTCTCCTACATTGGCAGGCCAGTTCTTTACCAGCTGAGCCACGAGGGAAACCCAACCCCAAGAGGCATATTCAAATATCTGCAAAGTGTTTCTGCTCACTTTGAAAGCAGGCCAAATTACAAAAGACCCTGGATAGTGGTATAGACTTTAAGATCTTTGGAAAACTTAAAGACCCTTTGCAATCAGTAGCAGAGAGAGGATATATTAGTGAAGACTTGCAAGGATGGAGTGGTAAATTCCAATAGTCATCACCCAGAAAAATAAAAAATATGTATATTTATTTCTCATAAAACAATTCTTGGTGATAGTTTAGGGTGATGGAACCATTCTCTTCAGTGTGGTTTTGTAAGAATCCTAGTTCCTTCTGTCTCACAGCTCAGCTATCCCAGAGGATATCATTTGCAATAGATTCAGTCACTGGGTTGGGAAAAAGAGATTATAGAAGAGACACATTGGTTTCCTAAAAGACTTAGTGTAGAAATAGTGTACGTCAATTCCATTTACTATCTACTGGGAAGGACTAATCATCCAACCATTCATAATTGCAAGGGAACTGGGAAATACAATTCTTGCCTAAGTATTCAGTTTCAAGCTACAACTCTCTACTATGGAGAGGAGATAGTTTTGGAGATAGCTTCTTGTCTCTGACACAGAGAAGTGTTTCTCTTCAATCGTTCTGGACGTAAGAGGGCATTTTGTTGGTTTTATTTTATTGCTTGTTCATTTTTCTGGCCAATTATGTATATATGAAGGTCATAAAGGCTAATAAACTTATACTAGCAACTATAGTTTGTAATAAATCTATAAACACCAAAAGTCAGCACTTAGCTCAGATCGCTAAACAGTGGAAGCAATTGTAACTCAACATTCCATACCACCTAGGGGGGAAAAAATAAAGCATGAATTTCTGTGAATAAGGTGAATGGGTCTTCTTAGAGTTTAGGATTACGGTGGCATTCCAAGTAATGATATACCAAATATTTTTCTTATTTCACTACATGTTTGTAAAATACTATTATTTTACTATATACTAGGAATATTATTCTATGTTGTGAAAATTCTGATGATTCCAGAAGAAAAGAATATGCCCCAAGAAATCATGCATGAAATGAATTATCTTCAGAAAGTAAATGCAAAATCTGGTTTAACACGGTGGCAATAAAGTCTAACTAACGAAGATGGTTTTAAAATTAGAAATGTTAATGTCCACCTGCCCTACTCTCTAGTCTCTTTTCTGCCAGCAGAAATACTCGTTAAGTTCATAGTAGATTATTTTTGAACAATAAACACTCATTTCATAAGCTAAGAAGAGATGGAAGAGGGTTTATTTGCATCTCTGGACCAGATTTTGCTCAGATAGGACTTCAGCAACATGTACAAGCCATCTGCTCAGCCACACCAGCCAGGCCTCTATACCCAAAACTTTTCCTGCTGATTTTTTGTCCTTTAGAAAATCGATGATGTTGGTTATCATTTTCTTTTCATTCTATTTTTTTTTTCTGGATTTTATTTCACTTTAAATAAAATCTTAGTGTTATCTTCCTCAGAGGTCATCTTTGACCTTCTCTGAAGGAGTAAAGGCAGCGGACAGAGGGACTCCAGCATGTATAGGTACAACATGCCCTGGAGGACCATGATGTAGATCTTTACTCTAGATTATGTCCATGCCTCTAGCTTCCTACTGCCTTTGGAACCCAAAGATACCTGCTCGATGACCACAGGACTTCAAAATATCCTTTCCACAGACTATGCATACACAGAAAAGACTCAACTTGTATTTTTTGGAAGACATTCCAGCACATGCCTCAGTTTCTTGCCATGGGGCTTTCTCTTGCCTCCCTCTTGTGGCACCTGAGACATGTCCATTCTTCAGTTCTGGATAAAAAGAGAAATTTTGATTAATAATGAAAGCTGTTTTTACTGTCATATATCTATACACTTGGGCTTCCCTGGTGGCGCAGTGGTAAAGAGTCCACCTAGCAATGCAGGAGACACAAGAGACACGGGTTTGATTCCTGAATTGGGAAGACCCTGGAGAAGGAAATGACAACCCACACCAGTATTCTTGCCTGGAAAATTCCATGGAAAAAGGAGTCAGGAGTACATGGGGTCACAAAGAGTTGGACCTGAGTGAATGTGCATGCACACTTGGGGTTGGGGGTGCAGGGGCAGGGATTCTTATAACTACCGGCACACAATAGAAATCTTTTTACTGGAAATGTGATAAATGTGATATTAATAATAAACGATGACACAGTGGTAAAGAATCTGCCTGCCAATGCAGGAGATACAAGAGACACAGTTTTGATCCCTGGGTTGGGAAGATCCCCTGGAGAAGGAAATGGCTAACTACTCCAATATTCTTCCTGGAGAATCCCACAAACAGAGAAGCCCGGTGGGCTACAGTCCATGGTGTTGCAGAGTCAGAGACGACTGAGCAACTGAGCATGCACACATCTATGTACTTGTACTCACCAAGAATAAACTTAAAAGTCCACTAAGACATTTGTGTTTTCCTGTAAAAATTGATTCCTGTAAAAAAAACAAGACATCATGGTGTGCAAACTTCTTCTAGGCAAGTTGAAGGATGTTGGTTTTAGGAATAAATGGGAAATGTGTAAATCATCAAGTATTCTTTGGGTATTGTAATTTAAATGGTAATATATGGAATATAAATTCAAAATTCAAAATTTTATTTATGATGATTTTTTTTTACCCTCTCATGTAAATCAATAGCCTATGGCTGTTTTTTCTTCAGGGTACACCTTAGTATACCTTAGTGGTGAAAATGTGGTCATCCCAATAGCCCAAGTTTAAACTCAAGTTCTGCTCCTTACTTACTTAAAGTTCGGGCCTATTACTTTTCTTCTCTCTCTCTCTCTCTTTTTTTTTTCCAGATTCCCTACCTATATCATGCAGGCAATAATAGAAACAACACATGACCCTTGCATTAAGTGAAATTAAATGTATTCCCACAAGGAGCCCAAAAGTATGCCAAGAACATAATAAACTTTATTATTATTCTTTATTTGCCTAAAAGTTTTATTAAAGTTAAAAGCATATCAGGAAGTATCATATTTACTTAAAAAGCAAGAATACAAAACTAGTAAATATTTACAAAAACAAACATTAACAACATATAATAATTAAAATGTTCTTTCAAATTATTGGAGATCAGCTCAACTTCAAAGCATTTTTTGAAAGTAAATCATTATTAATGTAGATATAAAAATCCACCACTTTTCATCTTTACAGTATTCAAAAAATAGTACAATTACAGGTGTATGTGGGATTTGAGGCAATTAAACCAAGTGTGAGGTGAAGAAAAAAATGGATTCTGTAAATAAAATCTGAAATGCCTATTTTATATATAGTAACAAACAAATAGGTATAATTATACCTATAATATAGTCTATTACCCAGGCTCTAAGATTTCACTTTTAATTAAAATTTTCTCATTTATTCCATATTCTAACATTCATCACTGCCAGATTTTGGTATAAGAAGTTTTTAAGAAAGAAACTTCTATTTAAAGATGATTTTTCTCTAGTTAAGTAGATGTTCCCATCAGCTTTTTCTTGTTTCACTGCTCAATGTGTATGAGATTTCCAGGATCATTAGACCTCTGAGAACATAAACCAAAATAAAAGGCTACAAATAAAATGAACAGAAACAAAGGAACTCATGAAATGGGCAAATTGCATAAAAGAGATGGGAATTTATTTTAAAAGTAATAATCTGAGAAGAGAATAAAATATAAGATGCTGTAAAAAGGAAAAGTCAGAAAATTAAAGGAGCTCTCAGGAATTAAAAGAAATATAAATTTAAAAAATCAAAACTTTAATACAAGGTAGGAAGGTAGAAGGATAAAAATAATGAAATTCTCTTCCAAATTGAAGAAAGGCAAAGCATAGAATAGTAAGAGAGAAAATACAAGGAAATTGAGAATCAATATAGGAATTCAAGCATGCATTTTTTGAAACTGGATTAAAAAGAAAAGGAAAAACTAAAGGAAAAGATATCATAGAAATAATGCAACAATTATCCTCAGCATAAATTTGTGTGAATTTCTCTATGCATATGTGCTAAGCATAATGGATAACATAAAAGCCCTCATTAAGGCATATAATTGTTAAATTGAAAGATGTAGTGACAGAGAGAGACAAAGACTGAGAGAAAGCTTTAAAAGTAGGAAAAAAAGGTGGGGGAGGGGTGATCACAAAACTTTTTGAACAAAAGTCTCCTAACAGCAACACTGAGAGCTAGAAGAAAATGAAAAAAAACAAAAAAATCTCGAAATGTTTTTGAGACTGGGGCAATTGATTTCAAATCTGAGTTATGTACTTAAATAAATCATCAATTTTGAGAGTGGGATAAAGAAAATTCTAGATAAGCAAGTCACCCAAAATTTCATGCCTGTGACCACTTTTTTAGGTGAAACCAACAAATAGCAGTACTCAAATCACAGAAAAGGAAAATTTCATGTTCTGAGAAAAGACCATTTGATAGACAAAAATGATAAGGAGACTCATCAGAATGAGAGTCAATAGAATTGGAGCATCCTTGCATGCATAGCTGGTCCAGATTTGAGCAAGACAACAGCTCACAAGGAAGGGAGAAAGGTGTATGTAGTTAACAGACTAAGGGGCAGGGTTTCCTTTGGAGTTCTACACTGAGAAGCTGTTTTAGACTGTTGGACAATGTGAAGAACTAGCAATAGGTACATGGAGAAATGAACATATAAATAAGACTTAATTGATTCTGAAAATGAAAAAAGTAGAACTGAGCAAATGTAAATGTAAACACAGTGAATCACTTGACTCAGAGTAAATGATATCTATTTGGTCATAATATTGTAAATGCTGAAAATCAATTTGGCCAAAACCTGTGATATAACTATATTAGGTAGAAGCAGGGGACAGTATTGTACTTGAGCTGATTAAACCATAAAAACAAGTCAAGAGATTATGCTTGAAAGTGAAGTCACTCAGTCATGTCCAACTCTTTGTGACCCCATGGACTGTAGCCCACCAGACTCCTCCATCCATGGGATTCTCCAGGCAAGAATGCTAGAGTGGGTTGCCATTTCCTTCTCCAGGGATCTCCCCAACCCAGTGATTGAACCCAGGTCTCCCAAATTGCAGGCAGATGATTTAAATAAAATAGCAAGGTAAGGATTACCATTTTTAAAAAAAGGAAGTAAATACCAGATAAAAGTGCAATATAATAATACAAAAATAATATAATAATCAGGACTTCAGTGTAGGTGGATAGTTCACTTACATCTTATTAGGATATTTTTACTTTGAAACTTGGTCAATGTATTAGTTTAAAGATACATATACATTTAATATGTACATTTCTCCTTGATATCTGGCTGAAATAAAAGCAGACCTCCCATTCCTCAGTGGTTTCAAGAAGGGCACTGCCAAGCTTATTTGCTCTTCTGAGTCTTAGTTAATTATACCCTCTATGGGATGAGGAATAAGTGAGCACTAGCAGATTCTCCAAATGTGGCTAAGAAAGCATGCAGAGAGCCATTGCCTTGACAGGAGGGATAAAGAGCGAAGGCAAATCACTTCCAAGTTGTCAGGGACCCGAATTAGAACTGGAACAGATTTTTAAAGTGTAAGCCAAGGAGTTTTGTGGATTTTTAGCCTGGGTTTGACAGAGCAGAGTGGCCAGTTCCCACTTGCTCCATCAGTGCTTCTTGCTTATGGCCAGAGGAGAAAAAAAAATTAAAAAGATTGAACTTTTGACTGAATATTTCTAAAAGATATCTTGAAATTTCTATACTACAGTAAAGGTCAGAAAACTATACCTTGTTGGCCAAATCTCACCCTTTGCCTATTTGTATATGGTCATTTACACTTGTCATATAATAAAAAAAAAAAAAAATTAAAAAAAGAGTATTTTGTAATACATGAAAATTATTTGAAATTCAAAGTTTAATGTTGACAATTAAAACTGTATTGGGACACAGCCATTTCCAACCATTTACTTATCATCTCTGGATGCTCCTGCACACTAGCATAGTTTGAGATGTTTCTCAAGAGACTATAAGGCCCACAGTCTAAAATATTGACTATGAGACCCTTTACAAAAAAAGCCTACCAACCTTGTACTGAAAGAACATATATTCTCATCAAAATGTTTAATTTTTTGGTCTCTCCCATACATACTCCATGAGAGAAAATAGCAATGTTGATGAATAGTAAAGTTGCTGAACAAGTTATGGAAATTAATTGCAACAAGCCCCCACAGGTTAAACTCTCACAGTCTTTGATAAGTTTAGCCAGTAACGTGCAGATAGAGCTCACCCCAAATCAAGTATCATAGATTTTGGAAACAGTTCAGTTTTCACTCTCTCTAGACGAACTTAGCAACCCAGGAACTTAAGATTCATGTGAACTAGTAGTTCTGTGGTCTATGATTAAATTCTCAAAATTGAACCTTTGAGAACCAAGGTTATAAAAAATCACTCTGTCAATGTGGATGTCCTGTGCACTTGGTCACTGTTCAATTAACTAGTTTGCATTAGTGTCTCCCAAATGGAGAAAGTGACTTATTCAGTTGGTGACTCCAGACAAGCAAACAGAGATTTAACTGGGGAAGAATCTTAAGAAAGAACAATATATATATATAATATATATATATATATGTGTGTGTGTGTGTGTGTATATATATATATATAGGCTGTAGATACTCTGAACTTCTCAGTTACTTTTCCCCTATCATTTGGAAGTCATTTGAAAGTCAGGGAGTCAGATAATTCAAACTGAAGCAACAATGACAAATTCCTCTTGGAGAGGAATAAGACTCATAGTTGAAACTAAAAATTACTATCTCACTTTTTTTGTTGTTGCTGTTCAGTAATCAAGCTGGAATCAAGACTGCTGGAGAAATATCAATAACCTCAGATATGCAGATGACACTACCCTTATGGCAGAAAGTGAAGAAGAACTAAAGTGCCTCTTGATGAAAGTGAAAGAGGAGAGTAAAAAAGTTAGCTTAAAGCTCAACATTCAAAAAACTAAGATCATGGCATCTAGTCCCATTACTTCATGGCAAATAGATGGGGAAACAGTGGAAACAGTGGATTACTTTATTTTGGGGGGCTCCAAAATACCTGCAGATGGTGAGTGCAGCCATCATTAAAAGACACTTACTCCTTGGAAGGAAAGTTATGACCAACCTAGACAGTATATTCAAAAGCAGAGACATTACTTTGCCAACAAAGGTCTGTCTAGTCAAGGCTATGGTTTTTCCTGTGGTCATGTATGGATGTGAGAGTTGGACTGTGAAGAAAACTGAGCACTGAAGAATTGTTGCTGTTGGACTGTGGTGTTGGAGAAGACTCTTGAGAGTCCCTTGGACTGCAAGGAGATCCAACCAGTCCATCCTAAAGGAAATCAGTCCTGACTATTCACTGGAAGGACTAATGTTGAAGCTGAAACTCCAGTACTTTAGCTATATGATGTGAAGAGCTGACTCATTTAAAAAGACCCTGATGCTGGGAGGGATTGGGGCAGGAGGAGAAGGGGACGACAGAGGATGAGATGGTTGGACGGCATTACCGACTCAATAGACATGAGTTTGAGTAAACTCGGAGTTGGTGATGGACAGGGAAGCCTGGCATGGTGCATTCCTTGGGTTGCAAAGAGTCGGACACCGCTGAGAGACTGAACTGAACTGAAATGACTCAGCGAGCACCACCTCCAGCATTAGAGCACACAGATCCCAGCCTTTCTCTCCAACCACCACATTCTTTGGCTATAAATCTGGAGACTATGCCACTCAGAAATCAAAACTTCATAAGGAAAATGCATGGTGTTGGACAGGAAGACAAACAGACATGCAGGCCCCCACAAATACTGATTTGTTAATTCATTCAACAACGTTTTCCGAATACCACTGTGTGCATTGTAACGTAATAATTTAGAAGCAAAGGTACATCAGTTGGTTACTATTATAATTGGAGATGTACTGTTGGAACAGATGAGGAAGAAATCTGTTGGTACCTTTTGTAATTCTGGACTCAGCCTTCTCCAAGGCTGTCAGCTCTAGATCTGCATTCCTTTGTATAACTATATGGATAAATTATGAAGTGAGAGAAAATGGATTTCAAGGCAAAAAAAAAAAATGTAGTGAAATTTAAATAATAAAACTTTAACATTCTAAGATAAGACAAAGAACCCAATAATTATATCTGTAGAAGTATGAGCAGAAATCTATGGGAGAGAGTTATGAAAATGTCCCATAGCAGGCAAAAAGAAGATGATGTATTTCATATTTGTAGGGTAAATAAAGTTAATACACTCATAAAAATTGTAATTATATTTTTTTCAGATTTCTGTATATTTGTTATGATGACTCACTGTGATATATACAGGACAGAGTTGGTTTATGTATATTGAACACCATATTATATTTCTATCTAACTCTATGAGTTTCAAACATTTTTACATGCATCTATATTGGGGGCAAGAGAAGAAGGGGATGACAGAGGATGAGATGGCTGGATGGCATCACCAACTTGATGGACGTGAGTTTGAGGGAACTCTGGGAGTTGGTAATGGACAGGGAGGCCTGGCGTGCTGCAATTCATGGGGTCGCAAAGAGTTGGACACAACTGAGGGATTGAACTGACTGATTGACTGATATATCTCCATATTGTTCCATCAATACTCACAACTTCATTGTAGCTTGCTCCTGTGATCATTTAAAAGTAAGTTCACATATACTTTTAATTTTTATTTTATATGAAATTTCTGACATAAATATTATGATGTCAGATTTTTAAGGTTTTTATTTGCCTAAATCTGTTGATGACTTTCTTAGTTTTAAATTTTAAAGTCCTTTAGTTTTTGATGTGGGCTGTATAGTTAAACTTATTTTTGGTCTCTTAAAGTGAGTTATTTTTTCTCTTGAGAGATAATCTTATAAACAATGTAATATGTATTTGTTAGACTTTAAAAAAAATATTTTATGTTGCATATTTCCCACAGATATATACCTATTCATTGACGAGTTTAATTTTTCCAATTGACCTTTTGGGAATCAAAGGCATTCCTAAATTTTTGTGCCTGTTTTCTTTGCTGCTGCTAAGTCGCTTCAGTCGTGTCTGACTCTGTGCGACCCCATAGATGGCAACCCACCAGGCACCAGCGTCCCTGGGATTCTCCAGGCAAGAACACTGGAGTGGGTTGCCATTTCCTTCTCCAATGCATGAAAGTGAAAAGTGGAAGTGAAGTTGCTTAGTGTATCCAACTCTTCACGACCCCATGGACTGCAGCCTACCAAGCTCCTCTGTCCATGGGATTTTCCAGGCAAGAGTACTGAAGTGGGGTGCCATTGCCTGTTTTCTTTAGTCATGAATAATAACTTGCCTTAATATACAATTAATCTCAGTCTTTCCTTCCCCAGAAATCTACAGGCCCTGCTCCTTTGACATCTGCATTTAATACCTCCCTTACAAGGTTGAAGAAAGGCACGAGTTTACATTTTTGCTTTATAGGGGACCAGATTCTTCTGGAATGATCTATGAATTTTAAAGATTCTTCCTAAGTTTAAGTTTGGTATCTATCTACTGACTACTTATCTATATCTGTCTACCAATCTTAATTGTCTATTTACATAGTCTTCTCTTTGCTTTTCTCTGAACGAGTTTAAAACTAATGGCTTCGTTAAAATTAGAAAAAGTTTCTTAAAATCTTGATTTACTATTTTTGTTGTTAATTCTCTTGGTCAGGGAAACCAACCATCACTATGTTTTCAATTGATTATGCTCCCAAATTATGATTTTGTCTATATAACTTTAATTAATTTGTAATTTTTCTCAAACATTTGGAAGATTTTTCTTAGACATGTTCTCAATGTGATTTGCTTTGGTGTTTTAATTCTACTCTTTTCTGTTCCTGATCATGTTTTCAAATTGTTAAATAGTGTCCCCATTTTAATTCTTTTCATAAATTCTCTTTTCATTGCATATTATTACTTTATCACTTCTTGTCTGAAAGTGGTTTTCTTTTTTCTGAGAATTCCTGAGAGGATTCTGTTTTAGCCTGCAATTTCATTTTATTTCTGTTGCAATATATCCAACACGTTATTCATCTCTATAGTGTCTGACATTTCCCTTTCTCATTTTTTTTCTGTACTTGAAAAAGAATTATGTAAGATTCACTTTTGCTGTGTGTTATTTTCAGTTTACTTATCTTTGAAGAGGCACAGTTTTTTGTGGGCTTAGTTTTTTTTTTATCAAAACTCTTGTAAGTGGATGCGGTTTTTTTTTTTTTTTGCTGCATTTATATGGGAAATTTTCTATAATTCTCATAAATATTGTAACTGTGTGTCTTGGGTGGATTTTATATACTGTATTCAGTACTTGTAATGTCTTAGATTTGCAGGAGGAGAAGTAATAAGAAAGTGAAGACCCTGGAACATTATGTTATAGGATATGTACATTTTATAAAATTTATAAATTTTATGAAATTTGTATACTGTAGTTCCATTAAGCCCAAGGCACACTCTGTCCAATTGTGAGTATGCTGTATATGATCTAACCTTCATTAGCACTTTCTAAATGGAATTTATTTTCTCAAAAAGCCTGTGTCCTTGGTCAGAAGTTCTCACCTTCATGCTCTCCTATAAGCTATGTTTTGCAGATGATATGAGCATCAATAAAGTTCCAAGCCATATTTTTTGTTCCCTACAAACTAGCAAAAAAATATAAATATATTATATGTATATATATAATAAATTTCAAGACAATGAGGACGTTAAATACCAGTCATAGCTTGTTAATTACCCATTATTCCATTTTAAATAAAATATCACACAACTTATAAGCATTATGAAAGTTGGTGTATTCCTTTTGTTTTAGTGATAAACTTTCTTTTTCCCTATCACAGGTAAATATAATGTGCTGTTTTTCTCATGATGTACTCTGCATATAAGTTAAATAAGCAGGGTGACAATATACAGCCTTGACGTATTCCTTTTCTATTTGGAACCAGTCTGTTGTTCCATGCCCAGTTCTAACTGCTGCTTCCTGACCTGCATACAGATTACTCAAGAGGCAGGTCAGGTGGCCTGGTATTCCCATCTCTCTCAGAATTTTCCACAGTTTATTGTGATCCACAGAGTCAAAGGCTTTGACATAGACAATAAAGCAGAAATATATATTTTTCTGTAACTCTCTTGCTGTTTTGATTCAGATGACTATTATATCTACTACTCTGGGCAGGTATCCCTTAGAAGAAATGAAGTAGTCATCATGGTCAACAAAAGAGTCCGAAATGCAGGACTTGGATACAATCTCAAAAACAACAGAATGATATCCATTCGTTTCCAAGGCAAACCATTCAATATCATGGTAATCCCAGGCTATGCCCCAACCAGTAACACTGAAGAAGCTGTGGTTGAACAGTTCTTTGAATACCTACAAGACCTTTTAGAACTAACCACCCAAAGAAGATGTCCTTTTCATTATAGGGGACTGGAATGCAAAAGTAGGAAGTCAAGAAACACCTGGAATAACAGGCAAATTTGGTCCAACCAGTAATGCTGAAGAAGCTGAAGTGGAACGGTTTTATGAAG
Organism: Cephalophus harveyi; assembly: GCA_006410635.1. NCBI lineage: Eukaryota > Metazoa > Chordata > Mammalia > Artiodactyla > Bovidae > Cephalophus > Cephalophus harveyi. The sequence goes on along the minus strand of SJYT01050929.1, from coordinate 61,842 downwards.
ACCTACACGATCTGTTAGAACTAACACCCAAAAAAGATGTCCTTTTCATTATAGGGGACTGGAATGCTAAAGTAGGAAGTCAAGAAACACCTGGAGTAACAGGCAAATTTGGCCTTGGAATGCGGAATGAAGCAGGGCAAAGACTAATAGAGTTTTGCCAAGAAAATGCACTGGTCATAGCAAACACCCTCTTCCAGCAACAGAAGAGAAGACTCTATACATGGACATCACCAAATGGTCAACACCGAAATCAGTTTGATTATATTCTTTGTAGCCAAAGATGGAGAAATTCTATACAGTCAACAAAAACAAGACCAGGAGCTGATTGTGGCTCAGATCATGAACTCCTTATTGCCAAATTCAGACTTAAATTGAAGAATGTAGAGAAAACCACTAGACCATTCAGGTATGACCTAAATCAAATCCCTTATGATTATACAGTGGAAGTGAGAAATAGATTTCAGGGACTAGATCTGATAGATAGAGTGCCTGATGAGCTATGGATGAAGGTTCGTGACATTGTACAGGAGACAGGGATCAAGACCATCCCCATGGAAAAGAAATGCAAAAAAGCAAAGTGGCTGTCTGAGGATGCCTTACAAAAAGAACTGCCTTATGACCAATCAATCCCACTGCTGGGCATACACACTGAGGAAACCAGAATTGAAAGAGACACGTGTACCCCAATGTTCATCGCAGCACTGCTTATAATAGCCAGGACATGGAAGCAACCTAGATGTCCATCAGCAGATGAATGGATAAGAAAGCTGTGGTACATATACACAATGCAGTATTACTCAGCCATTAAAAAGAATACATTTGAATCAGTTCTAATCAGGTGGATGAAACTGGAGCCGATTATACAGAGTGACGTAAGCCAGAAAGAAAAACTCCAATACAGTATACTAACACATATATATGGAATTTAGAAAGATGGTAACGATAACACTGTATGCGAGATAGCAAAAGAGACACAGATGTATAGAACAGTCTTGTGGGCTCTGTGGGAGAGGGAGAGGGTGGGATGAATTGGGAGAATGTCATTGAAGCATGTATAATATCATATAATAAATGAATCTCCAGTCTAGGTTTGATGCAGGATACAGGATGCTTGGGGCTGGTGCACTGGGATGACCCAGAGAGATGGTATAGGGAGGGAGGTGGGAGGGGGTTTCAGGATGTGGAACATGTGTACACCCGTGGTAGATTCATGTTGATGTATAGCAAAACCAATACAGTATTGTAAAGTAAAATAAAGTAAAATAAGAAAAAGAAACTTTAAAAAAAATCAAACAGTCATAATTTTATTCTTTAATTTTGCTAAGGAAAGTTTCCATGATAGTCTTAAAAGGGAGAAAGATACCTTTGGGTATTATCATATACCTTTATCTCCTAACCCCTTTTCCTCTCCCTTCTTTCCACTTGAAGTTGAAGATGGATCAGCCATCATGTGACTAGAAAGAGCAAACACTTGCCAAAGCAGGCTAAACAGAAAATTTTATAAGTAAATCTGAAAATGCACAGATAGTCCTGTGGGAAAAAAGCAAAATAAAGCTTATTTTCAGGGGAAGAAACAAGAGAATTTTCCTCTGGAATGGTGGGCAGAATAATAGCCCTCCAAGACCCTCAAGTCCTGATCCCCAGAACTGTGACTGCTACTTGGCTAAAGGACTTTGAAGATTTAACTGTTAAGATCTTTGAGATCATCCTGAATTAGCTTGGTGGGGTTAGTCTAATCACATGGGGCTCCTAGCTGTGGTGAGAATGAGATCTGACTGTGAAAAAGTAGTCAAAGATGCAATACTGCTGACTTTGAAGATGGAGGGAAAGAGCTATGAGACAAGGAATCCAAGTCAAGTCAAGGAAGTCAAGGAATCCAAGACTTATTTTTGTTGTTGTTAAGCTGCTAAGTCATGTTCAACTCTTTGAGACCCATGAACTGCAGCATGCCAGGCTTCCCTGTCCTTCACCATCTCCCAGAGTTTGCTCATATTCATGTTCACTGAGTCAATGATGCTATCTAACTATCTCATCCTCTGTCTCTTTCATTGGAAAAGACCCTGAAGCAGGGAAAGATTGAAGTCAAAGTGACCTATAGGAGCTAGAGAGTTCAAGACAACTGATCCTCTCCTAGATCCTTCAAAAAGAATGTAATCATGCCAACACCTTGATTTGACCACACTAAGACCTGCAATTGACTTGTGCCCTAGAGTAGTGAAAGATAATAAATGTGTGCCATGAGAAGCCACTAAATTAGTGGTAATTTTTTACAGCAGCTACAGAAAGCTAATACACGTAATAAAACTTCCAAATGAACAGTCCAAGGCAGTACTTCAGTTCAAACACAAAGAGAACCCTCTTCCACCACCCAAAGAAAGTGTTATCCTGTTGACATTCCAGACACATTTCATTTCCATCTCCTGCTTTGTCCTTAACTACATTCTTCAGGAGGCTTGAGGGTAAGAAAATTGAAAAGAGAAAAGATAGTAAAGAGAAAAGAGAAAGATAGTAAAGCTAAACTCCACAGAGATGATTTCAGGAAAGAGGGGACATCTAGGAGCAGGATCAGATAATATATATTTTACAGATTTCTTTGGACTGCCACAAATAGGGGGCTTATCTTGGAAGAAGAGACACATCCATGCAGTGAAATTGTTATAAACATTTGGCACTGTGTCCCAGCACCTGCTCTTCTCTTCCATAAGATTTGTTATGCTGCCACAAAGATAGCTCTTCTACAGGCCTCATTCCTCCAAAGTAGGAAGCAAGATATGGGACATGTTTTTCATGTCCATTTTGGCAGGCTGGGTGGTGTTTATTACAGCTTGCTCATTTATTCTGATAACAGTAGAATACCCTGCCCAGTCTCCCTGTGGCTTGGCCCTGCCTCAGACCCACACCCCACCAAACAACAAGACAGACAGTACATTTCAAATCCTAGGGCACTGGACTTTTATGTGTTAGAGAAAAAATATGGTTATCTGAAATCTTTTTTATTTCATTTTTTATGTTGTATTGAAAATAGCAGATGCTGTTCAATGTTTATAATACAATAGATTTCTGATTTTCCTTATAAATAATGTTTCCTTCTTTTTGATTCCTCTTTTGAAGAGAGTTGCAAGTATAGGAATTTTTAGGAATGATTTTTAAAACCACCATCTTTTCCAGAAATTTAAGCAAGCTTGTGAAATTGTGCCTGTAATAGAAAAAACAATTCTTTCTGTACCGACCCATCATGATTTCCCAACTTATCTGAAACTCTCACCATTTACATTGAGAAAGGTGAAACCATCTGGACTAAAGGATATTCAGAAGTCATTAAGGAGTATGTTACTGAGTCAACATGATAACCATGGTGAACAAAACTTTAGCTGGGAAAATAAATGTGAAGAACAAAGAAATGATGCAAATGTCACGTCTTTTTTGACATATCTAAAGGGCTGACCAAGATTCAGAAGATTTCTTATATGTATACTTAGATAATCAAAATTTTTTTTTGTTCTATTCATGCTTCCTAACATTTTACTTTCAGTCACACTAAAAACATGGAAGTTAATACATTTGAGATATTTTATAAATTTAAAATGCACTATAAAACATTATTCTGGGAACAAGATTATGCTGCATATATGTGTGTAGATAAATATGAAGCATCTCCTGAACTATCTCTTGTAAAGCCTCTGAAATGGATGTTGTCATTGCCTCTGACACAAACAACTTAATCAAATCCCAGTATAGGTTCAAGTGAAATAAACATTGCACCAAAAGAAAAAGGAACTGTCTAAAACAATTGCTGCATTTCTAAAAACAGAAGATTATTTTCATCAGGTTTCACTGGTGATTAACACTGAACACATTGTGGGGAGCATGTCTGTTTCAAATCCCATCCTGGTGTAGAGAATTTGACACCAGATGGTTTCATACTAACAAGGAATTAACAATTTGTGGGTTGTTAATTGTTTCATTATAAAAGTACTCCAGTGAAGTAAATAAGAAATGCATTTCCATGGCATACAGCTGAAGACACAATTGGAGACTAAACCAAAATGTGAATAAAAGTTTTGGTAATGGCTTCCATGTGAGGGAAAATGCACAGCAGAACACTGAACTGCTTTATTCGAATAACTCTGTTTGTTTATTTGTTTGTTTTTTGCTTTTATTGTTTTGCTCTTTGGAGTTTTTAAAAATTATAATCACTACCACCATAATTTAAGCATATATAAAATATTAATAAAATAATACTCTATTGTATTAAATATATCTTCTTACACATTTTAAGTGTCATCAATTTTACTTTTTGACTTGGAGCTATCCTGGATTAATCCTGTTTGACAACACTGTGAATGTTAGGCATTGCATTTGATGATGATGATAGAGACAAGAATCTGATTTCAAACATTTTAAAATCATGGTGAAGCTTTTTATTATAACTATTTTTAATTTTAAATAATTACATAAAATTACCGGAAGTAGAACCCTTAATGAAGGACTAGAAGAAAAGTTCTCAAAGTTTTGTGTTTTAGGACACTTCTGTCATCTTAATATTTATTGAGGACCCAAACAAATTTGTATAATTGCTTGTATCTTAATATTTAGTGGATGATAAATTATAGATGTAAAGATGTCAATCAGTTCATTAAAAAATTTAACAAAATACACACTAACTTTAATAGTGTATCTTTCTAAAAATATATTTTCCAAACCAAAAGTAATTGATGAGAAAAGTAATATTTTTCCACATTTAAAAAAAGGTCATATGTTTTGTTTATTAGAGGGTAGCTGGATTCTCATAAAGTCCTCTGCATTAAATATGTTATAATGTGTTTATTTAGTTGAAGTATATGAAGGAAATTTCCAATCTGTAGTTGGGAGAGGGCAGGTTGTTAGATATACATCAAAGATAAAAACAAGTGAGAGACAAAATTAGTGAAGCTTATTTCTTCATGAGTTGCCTAAGGGGACCCATCTGTGGCCATCTTCTTTTCAGCAGGGTTCAAAGGTGTTTGAAGGGAAGAGTCAGTTTTGTGAAGGAATGGAGGAAGGAGATTCTGAGACCGTCTTTGGTTGGCAAGTGTTCTATAAGAGTGGAATAATTGGAAGTAATGAAAAGATTCTAATTGGTTTGTAATTTTTCTGTCCTTGGTTGGCTTCAAGTGAGCAGAAGAGCAATTTGGAGAGAGAGAAGGTGATGGCACCCCACTCCAGTACTCTTGCCTGGAAAATCCCATGGACAGAGAAGCCTGGTAGGCGGCAGTCCATGGGGTCGTGAAGAGTCGGACACGACTGAGCGACTTCCCTTTCATGTGCATGCATTGGAGAAGGAAATGGCAACCCACTCCAGTGTTCTTGCCTGGAGAATCCCAGGGACGGGGGAGCCTGGTGGGCTGCCGTCTATGGGGTCACATAGAGTCGGACACGACTGAAGTGACTTAGCAGCACAAAGGAAAAAGCTATTCAGCCTATAAGAGTGAAGAGTTCTCCATGACCAACCAATCAGATTTATTCAGGTAACAATTTAATTCCAACATGAACGTCTTGGGGAAGGAACTTCCATCTTAACTTCATCAGCAAAGGGAAATGTAGATGCTTGTGGATCATGAAGAAATGGTTGCTTATATCATCAGTTTCCTGAAGTAGCAGCAGTGGTGTGGATGCCGACAGCATCACAGATTGCAAGGCAAGTCAAAATCCTGTGAGCAGCTCACCCTGCAGACCTTTGGTGGTCATGGTGGCAGTGGTGATTTCTTCAAGATCAGCCTGTGATTCTCGGTGTTGTCTCTAAATGTTTTCTGACAGTCACTTCAAAGTAACTTCAAACTTCCCCATGCCCTTTTAAACTATTTTTATAATTAATTATCTAAAATCAAATTCCTTTTCCAGTGAAGTATCTTGTCTGAAACATAACGCTTCATGATGGATCATTCTTATATTAGGCAAAACAGAGCATCTCACATGAGATGTCTCAGTGATAATAGAATCTTACAATCAACACAAGAAACGTACATATCTTACTACTTTCTGTGTCTAAGTTTCATGGGTCCAAGTCATAAAAGACAAAAGTGCTTTCAAAGTATATGATTATTTTAAGTGGTGTTAAATACAGAACACTTGCTTAATTTGATACATTGATCTCCTCTGTCAAGGGATTCTTCTAAGCTTCAATGTAATATTTAAATCAATATTTAGGAATTCTTCCTAAAAGTTAAAGGCTGCTGGGTACTCCATGAAAGGTACAGAAATTCCTGTGGCTTTATTTATTTGCTATTTTAGGAGTTTTCAAAAATGAAACTATATAAATAATTGATAAGTACTACAGTTTGTGCCAGGCATCGTTTTGCTGTACTTAGAAGGCATTTATTGGACAGAGATTGACAAACACTTCATTAAAAAAAGAGTTGCCTTAGTGCTCAAAGATTGTTGTTCAAATGTATGAGCCTGCAGTTTTGATGGAGTTGAGCCTTGTTCTTTTTTAAATTCTCTCTGTGCATAACATTTATTAATTCATTTTTATTGATCTAACAAACCACATTAGAGCATTTTCTATGTGTCTGGAATCAGAGTCCATGTTATCCTGGAAACTGTGGGAAAAGTGGTTCTCACTCCTACTTATTGAATTGTTAAATCTTCCCTCTCATTCATTACCAGTTTCCTGTCTTTGGGGAAATCGAAGGGTGCTTTGAAGTATAATTTTGAATCAGTTTCAAGTTTTGTTAAGAGAGTCTTTGTTCTAATCACATTTTGGCGGGGGGATAGGGAGGGGTAATAAAATAATTTGGAATTAAAGTGAGCAGGCTTAAATCGCACACACATAGTTATTCCTTTACTCTGAGAAGATTCAGTTGCTACATCCATAAAATTATATCAATAAGAGGCAGTATGAAATAACAAATAATTGAATAAGAGCGTGAGAGCTGAAATTATATGTGTTAATTATTGTTATTACTAGTAAATTACTTTGAGGGGTTGTTATTTAAATAAAAGAGCAAAGTTGCAAGGATATGTTCTAAATACATCAGCAATGAAGCTTATTTGTCAGAGGATGTACCTTACTAAAACTTTGGACAGGATTTTGAATCTCATTTTACCTAGGATGAAAAAGAAGACTCTGTAACTCCCTAAAAGTGCATCCAAACAAGAGGGCTTTTCTCTAGTTTCTCCGTGTATGTGTGTGTGTGTGTGTGTGTCTGTCACCTGTGTGAAAGATGACAGAAGCAGATAAAGCTACTGAGTTTTCTAAAAGTAAAATGCACTGCAGAAAAGCTCTGAGTTCTTACTAGGAGTGCCAAAATATCAGTGCATCAGAAGGCAAGGGGATAAAAATGTATAAAAATTACATTTCCTTAAACTTCACACTTTCCTGGAACAATGTACAGAAGAGAGCCGCACTGCCAAGTAAGACCTAAACTTGAAATGCCAATGTCTCTCGAAAGCAGTTTCTCAAAGATGATATTTTAGGGTGAAAGATCAGCCTTCCCTTCCTAGTGTTCCTTTATCTTATCTACGTGACTGCTAAATCTGAAAATAATAATTTGGAAACTAGATTCAAGCATAAGCAAAAAGGTATTTTAAATCGCAACATCAGATGCACGTCATCTCTCGTGTTTTTCTCCCTAAAACTGCTTTTAGGCATTTACCAATTCATAATTTGAATTCAAACCTGTTCCTCTATAAAGCCATCATCAGCTCAGCAGAATAACTCCCTCTTTATCACAGGAATTCCAGGAGCATTTATTTGTGGCAATTCTCAAATGGCTGCTTTGAGAGTCGTGAATGACTATAATAAAGCTTTGGAGTCTGGGCCTCTATTTGTCAGGAAGAATTAGCAGAATGCTGGGGAGCTCTTTATAGACTTTAATCTGAGATAAAGAATGTGACCAGTAATTAGAATTTAAATCCTTTCCAACATGTTCTCATTCTTGATACTACATTTAACTCAATAGCCTCTGTACCCTGTGGATCTTCTTCAACCTCACTACTTAGTTTAATCCAGCTATTATATCCTCCATCTCAGTGCTTCCTAGACTTTTACTTTAATACTTAGGGAATTATGTGCCTGCTCAGGCAGCTTTCCTTTGGAGAAAGACTATTGCCAATGGAGAAAGATGTGTCATTTGTAATTTGCAACAACTATGACATATTATGTGTTTCCCAGATGGCGCTAGTGGTAAAGAACCTGCCTGCCAATGTAGGAGACTCAAGACACATGGGTTCCATTCCTGGGTCAGGAAGTTCCCCTGGAGAAAGGAATGGTAACCCACTCCACTATTCTTGCTTGGGAAACCCCATGGACAGAAGAGCCTGGAGGGCTATAGTCCACAGGGTCCAAAGAGTTGGACACAACTGAAGTGACATAGCATGCATAAAACATTAGTCAAGTAACTCGAATTATTTATCAATGTGATCTGCAGATCAAAGTTTTGACTAAAGCATGAGAACGTGATGGATTATGTGTATTTATGTGTTTACATATTATAAATATAATTTTATATACACATATATATAATATACATACTATATAACAAAGATAATATACATATTATAAATACAATAATCTGCATATTAAAATTCCATATATGTACACATAACATATGGGCTGCATGGGTAATACCAGTGGTAAAGAATCCACCTGCCAATGTAGGAGATGCAAGAGGCTCAAGTTTGAACCCTGGCTCGGGAAAATCCCCTAGAGTAGGCAATGGCAACCTGTTCCAGTATTCCTGCCTGAAAAATTCCATGGACAAGAGAACCATGGAGGGCTACAGTCCATGGGCTCACAAAGAGTTAGACACAGCTAACCATGCACATATACACACATAATATATGCATAATTTTATAGATGCATACATAAAGTTTTAATTTTGTGTGTTCTAGGGGACACAATAGCCATGTGTGTAAAGCTTAATTAACTTTCAAATAATTATAAATGGCTTCCATATCTGTGGTATGGATTGTTCAATACTCCCAAATCTCTCATGTTTGACAATTAGACAATGCAATCATTTCTGATATATATTCTAAGGAAAAATTTTCAATGTTTGAGACTGTGCTGTAATAGTTGGTGTATTGTCTGCATTCCTACTAGATACAGATTTTTGAGGTCAGAGTCTAAATCATTTATTTCTATTATCTTGAAACTATAATTTAATTATATATATATAAATGTGTGTGTGTGTGTGTGTGTGTGTGTGTGTGTGTGTGTGTGTATGGGCTTCCTTGGTAGTTCAACTGGTAAAGAATCTGCCTGCAATGCAGGAGACCCCTTTTCGAACCCTGGATCCCTGGGTAGGGAAGATCCCCTGGGTGGCAACGCACTCCAATATTCTTGCCTGGAGAATCCCATGGACAGAAGATCCTGGAGGGCAGCAGTCCATGGGATTGCTAAGAGCTGGAGAAGACTGAAGCAATTGAGCACAGCACAGAATGCATCTATATAGATCTAGATTTATATCTAGATATAGATATATAAAACTCACATTTTTGTGAGTTTTAACATTTGAACAACTAATTGTACATATTACATATTAAACAACTAATTGTACATTCCCCACCCAGATCAGCTATGTTTCTTCTTTTTGTTCCAGGCCTTTTAATGCCAGTTCTATCCTCTTCATCCTACATCTCCTCCTTCCCACACCCCGCAGGAATTGTTCTGGCTGGAGGCCATCTCTGAGCAACCCTTGCTTCCCTTTGTCTTGATCATTCCTCTCCAGTCCAACAGTTGCCAGGTCCCTCATTTCCAGATAAAAGTCATTATAATTATTCTTCTCTTCGTTACTGTGCCAGTGTTCTTGCATAAGATCTAATTAAATTCTTAAAATATTGAATTAATATATGTTAATTCTGAAAAAATTAGTCATTTTATTTTAAAAATCTAATGCCATGAAAAACTTGCCTTTTCTAATATATACTTATAATTAGCATCTAGAATTTCATTGTTATACCTAAACATTCCTCCATTTTTGAGTAGTCTATGTTTTAAAAATAACAATAATTTAATAACTTGAGTGTCAACATTATTAATGCTATCATCAGCAGAAATCATACAAATAAAATCTTGAATGAACCTCAAAATATATGTGATAAAGCCTTGATAGAGCTTCCCTGGTGGCTCAGTCAATAAAGAACCTGTCCACAATGCGGGAGACCTGGGTTCTAAGATCCCCTGGAGAAAAAAACAGCTACCACTCCAGTATTCTTGCCTGGAGAATTCCATGGGCAGAAGAGCCTAGTGGTCTACAGTCCATGGGACCACAAAGAGTCAGACACGACTGAGTGACTAACACACACACACAAACACACACACACACATACGCACACACTGGATAAATGGGGTAGAGGATGTAGAGACTGGACTGCTGTGATCTCTCTCCTTTGTTCTACAGGGAAGGTGCCTACTGAGGAGCCACCATAAAACATTAGTCTCTGAGGAACATGTTTTAGAAACTGTTGTAAAAAACTGACACTTCTCTAAAAGAATTGTAAGTAAGCTATGAAACTATTTAGAAATTTACACAGAAACTATTTAGAAATTTAGCTACAAGCACTTGTTATTTGTAGCAGCTAACATTTTACAAGTGAAAATTTTTATAAGATGCTCAAAAAGATTAAGTAAATTACCCAAGATTTACATATAGTTGAGGTAAAAGTTTATAACCTTGTAGAAATAAAAAGTGTCCATAAACAAATCAATACATACTAAAGTACAATATCACTACTGTCAAACATTTTGTTACCACAGGTTCTTCAGAGTTGCATGTTTTCACCATGTTTTGAAGAACATCAATCAGTTGGCATAACAGCACTCCATTATCAAGTTCTTCCAATAGCTTTTCAGCCTTAACTTCAATACCTAAGAACATATTTCAAAGCTAAGATTCTTCCAGAAATGGTAAATTCAAACAATATGGCTAAAATTTAATTAAATGTAATCAGATTATAGCTGAAACACTGGACAAACACTAGATCAGGCCCCAGGTATTCACTCTTAGATGTGTGTGAAGTCGCTCAGTCGTGTCCGACACTTTGCGACCCAGTGGACTGTAGCCCGCCAGGCTCCTCTGTCCATGGGATTCTCAGGCAAGAATACTGGGGTGGGTTGCCGTTTCCTTCTCCAAGGGATCTTCCCAACCCAGGGATCAAACCCAGGTCTCATGCACTGCAGGCAGACGCTTTATCCTCTGAGCCACCAGGGAAGCCAGATATTACAGTTAAAACAGCAGATAATGTCAAATTAAGTGAAAGTCTAATGAAACAAAAATATCTATGATATAGAAGCACAGAAAAAATAAAATGACATCTACTTTATTTCATTTAAAAACACCAAAGTGTTTTATATTTCAATATTCACTATTCAGTCTTGATTCACTGCATATTACAGCTGCATTTACAAGAAAGATTCTTAAGATGGACTTTGTTGCAGTTTAAAAATGAAAGAGCAACATAACAAGCATTCCGGAAATATCAGCTTTTCACTTCTAAAATCCTCTTTTTGGAAGCATTATTACATAATAAACTTCAAAAAAATTATCCATATCTTCAAATTGATATGAGATCTTTAGAGTGAGTGTTTAGTGTGTGTTTAGTTATCTTGAAAGACAATAGATGAGATGCATGTATACCTTTTCTTGAAAACTTTGGAAGGCTACACAAAATTCTGTTATTTAAAAGAGATTTCCCTCATCTCCTGCCCCCAGGGATAAAGTTCAGAGCACTCACACCCTCTAAAGAAGCAAGATGTCATGTATTCCCCATCCCCTTTTCCTCCTAGGTTTCATATGCCTGTGCACCTCAGAGCTTCAGAAACAGAAATGAAGTGAAAGTTGCTTGGTCGTGTCCAACTCTTTGCAACCCCATGGATGGTACAGTCCATGGAATTCTCCAGGCCAGAATACTGGAGTGGGTAGCCATTCCCTTCTTCAGGAGATCTTCCCAACCCAGGGATCAAACTCAGGTCTCCCACATTGCAGCTGGATTCTTTACCAGCTGAGCCACCAGGGAAACAGAAATCATTTTAATTACAGCATATATTCCACCCAGAATCCCATGCTTTACACAGGTTTAAGGAGAGGGGATGTGAGAGTTGGACTGTGAAGAAAGTTGAGCTCTGAAAGAATTGATGCTTTTGAACTGTGGTGTTGGAGAAGACTCTTGAGAGTCCCTTGGACGGCAGGGAGATCCAACCAGTCCATTCTAGAGGAGATCAGTCCTGGGTATTCTTTGGAAAGAATGATGCTAAAACTGAAACTCCAGTACTTTGGCCACCTCATGCGAAGAGTTGACTCATTGGAAAAGACTCTGATGCTGGGAGGGATTGGGGTAGGAGGAGAAGTGGATGACCGAGGATGAGATGGCTGGATGGCATCACCCACTAGATGGACGTGAGTTTGAGTGGGCCCCAGGAGTTGGTGATGGACAGGGAGGCCTGGCATGCTGCAATTCATGGGGTCACAAAGAGTCGGAGATGACTGAGCGACTGAACTGAACTGAAGTTCTATAAATTACCCACAAACTCTGAATTAGCAAATATCAAACCATCTACTCCTAGGGGAAATAGAGGCTGTGTTAGTGTATCAGGTCACAATATTTTCATCAGCCACTCAAATATAACCTTATTTTGTGTATGCTTGTATTCAAAGACACCTTTTTGAATACACAATTGACCCTTGAACAATACGATTTGAACTTTGGGAATCCACATATATGCACAGGTTTTTTTTTTTTTTTTCAGTAGTCAGCACTACAGTAATTTACTTTTGAAATAGTAAATACATCTATTGTAAATACTACTATTTTCTACTGTAAGTACTATATGATCTGTGGTTACTTGAATTTTTGGAGAGTAAAACTAAAAGTTATACTGTGTATTTCTGACATCAGTGAGAGTAGGTGTTCCCAGTCCTCTGCTTTGGTCAAGGGCTTCAGCTATATATTGTTGACTCATTAACACTGAACTCACAGCCAACTACTTTAACTCATGGCTGAACGAATCTTATTAAACACACATATTTTCTTTGTAAGGAATATCATAGCCTTCTTGAGCTTTGGAATACTAGATTGCACTCCATCTCTACACTTGGGGGTACATTTTAAACAACAAAATGACCTCAAAAAAGAGTATAAAAGTTTTAAAAATGTGACTCAAGTGAAGTGAAAGTCATGGAGTCGTGTCTGACTCTTTGCAACCCCATGGATTATACAGTCCATGGAATTCTCCAGGCCAGAATACCAGAGTGGGTAGCCTTTTCCTCCCCCAGGGGATCTTCCCAACCCAGGGATAGAACCCAGGTCTCCCACATCGCAGGCAAATTCTGTACCAGCTGAGCCACCAGGGAAGCCCAATGTGGCTCAAAACAGACTACAAATAGGACACTAATTTACTATGAGAGCTGAAACAAGGAGGTATAGCCTGTTCAACTTAAACAGGGACTAAAATTTTTCACTGATATTGTTCATGTTTGCAAATGATGGAGAAAGGACCACAGTCATTGATTTGAGGGTTCCAAATATATTTTAGTTAGTAGGCAAACTGGTAAATATGAATTAATGAATAATAAAAATAGACTGTAATCAGTTTCTTGTAACATGAATGAAAGGCAGCCTATTTGATCTTGACATATCTTTTATATGGTTCCACCTTAATGAATATTATTACCTCCTTAAGAGAAGGCAAAGATAGCCATCTGCAGAGGAAGTAGAAAAAACAAATTCTTGCTTGCTCTCACTCACCTTGAAGTGTTTCCTTTAAATACTAGCTATGATTTAATAACATGGAATTGAATATATCTTTTGAAAAAAATGAGAAAAGCAAAAAAAAAATCCACTAATTGTAACTTTCAATCCAGAAATTGAAAGATGAGTGATGGAAGCGTTATTTGACTGTCAAATTTAAGGCCATTACAAAATTGGGATAATTTTTGTTTTTCTCACCAAAATTCATGGACTAAACAACTTTTCAAAACATAAGAAGTTTAAGACAGAATTTTTGGTAGCTACATTGTATTTCCTGACATGAATAAATATTATACTTAACTAGTCAACTATTTTTGGATATTTAAATGGTTCCTATGTTTTGCTCTTTCAAAGGGCTGTGATGAGCAACCTTGGATCCAGATGTTTAGTATGTTTTGTTTCTAGTATGTAATCCTATAGGTAGAATTCATATTTATCTTATCAGTAAAACACAATCCATTCCAGGTGTTTTAATAGTTACAAATATACTTTCATAATCTGTTTGAAAGACAATTAGGACAGTGAAGCAACTCAGAAGAGATAATGTTCCTGCCACCCAAGAACTGAGGTTGGCTGCTGGCTACCTGTTGGAATCACCACCTAAACAGCACAGTGGTCATCTGAAGACACAGGTATTTTCAGCCAGATTTAAGGATAGAAATACCCTTGCTACTCTCTTTGTCTGCTTGCAATCTCCTATCAATGAATGATTCTTTTTGGTTCAACCTCCCTTAGTCAAGTCAGGGAAGAACAGGGCACTAGAATGACCAGTAAACAAGTGAAAAACTCCAAACCACTTCAAAAGATTTGAAAAACTTGAAGGTTTTTACATTATAAATTTAATTTCATTACAAAATTATTCAAATGAATGATTAAACATATTTATAAAATCCATTAAGTAGTGTAAGAGAATCCATTGCTTCATATATTTACAATAATTATAAATATTACTGTTTGACTTAATTTCCAAATTGGTGGAGAAAAAAGCCATCTTGTTTTTATTTTCATATTTATTTGTGATAAATAGTCTTTATAATTCCTTTACCTAAGTTCACAAACTTTTTTCTATATTTCACCTATATTTTGCATATTTACTTCATTATTTTTTATGAAAAATTTGACAATTTGCAAAGATCATTCACTGTCTTCTTGAAATCTTGTATGTGCTTTTCCTAATAATAAGGACTCTCTGATAGATAGCTGAAGAACAAAGATCAAATTCAGAAACTTTAAAGTGGTTTAAAATGATCCATTAAAAATTATACTCATTTTTGCAGTACTGTTCTCTATAGCACCCAATTTTTTCTATTCAAAATTATGATTTTTATTTGGTTGTCATATACTTCAAGACAATGTTTGTGAAGAGGCCCATTGCTTTGTAATACACCCCTCAACTTTAATTTATGTCATTTTCATGATTATAATTTCATTTCATTTTAATTTTCCAGCATCCTCAAATGTACAGCAATTTTAAAGGACAGTATAAAGAACTTTCCTGATAGTAAAAAGGATAGTCCATTCTGAAGGAGATCAACCTTGGGATTTCTTTGGAAGGGATGATGCTGAAGCTGAAACTCCAGTACTCTGGCCACCTCATGCGAAGANGATTATAATTTCATTTCATTTTAATTTTCCAACATCCTCAAATGTACAGCAATTTTAAAGGACAGTATAAAGAACTTTCCTGATAGTAAAAAGGATAGTCCATTCTGAAGGAGATCAGCCCTGGGATTTCTTTGGAAGGGATGATGCTGAAGCTGAAACTACAGTACTCTGGCCACCTCATGCGAAGAATTGACTCATTGGAAAAGACTCTGATGCTGGGAGGGATTGGGGGCAAGAGGAGAAGGGGACGACCAAGGATGAGATGGCTGGATGGCACCACGGACTCGATGGACGTGAGTCTGAGTGAACTCCGAGAGATGGTAATGAACAGGTAGGCCTGGCATGCTGCGATTCATGGGGTCACAAAGAGTCGGACACGACTGAGCGACTGAACTGAACTGAACTGATAAAGTTCTTTCCTGAGCTATTAGAGAATAAATTTTCAACATGATCCCCTATGAATACCAATATTTGACTTGAGTATTTATAGCAATGATATTCTCCTATAGAACCACAATAGAAACATCAAAATCAGTAAATTAATACATATCTACCACCTAATATTCAGAATATATTAATTTTTTACTAATTGTGATTACAGAAAAAGATCCTATTCAGAATAATGTGTTGCATTTTGCTGTTTGTTTTAGTCTCTATTTAAAATAATTTCTTGATTGTTCTTTGGACTTTTAGGACCTTGACATTTCCAGGGGATAATGGCTAAATATTTCATAGAATGCCCTTCGATTTGAATTTTTCTGATGTTCTTATGATTGAGTGAGGCAGAAGCAATGGTGTGTTTTCTTTGTGTTTTATCAGATGCCACGTGAATATTACCAATATTTGGTGATGGGGACTTTGACTATGTATTAGGGAGGTATTAAAGAGGCTTTTATATTATATAAGAATCAAACTTTCTCTGTCTTCATTAGTTGATTTATATGGATGTGAGCTTATAGCTTCCCATTTATCAGTAGATTATAATCAGTAACTATTATTAGTTATTTTGTTGTCCATTTTGTCCCAGATTTGGCTGACGGTAGGAATACCTTTAAGTTAGCTTCTGTACCTTTTTGAATTGCTCCCATCATTCTCATACAATTCCTTGAAGGTCCTCAGAGGAAAAACTGAAAACAGAAGTTAGAAAAGGAAATAGTCTCATGTCTTAAGTACTTCCTCATGATATTCAATGAAGAGATCATCTATTTGAAGAAATATCCAAAAAAAATGGTGGAACCTCATTAAAAGGTACCTTATCGGGTACTGTTATTATTGGTTAGTAACTCAGTCATGTTCAACTCTTTTGCAACCCCATGGACTGTAGCCTACTAGACTCCACTGTCCATGGGACTTCCCAGGCAAGAATACTGGAGTGGGTTACAATCTCCTTCTCCAGGAGATCTTCCTGACCCAGGGATTGAACCCACATCTCCTTCATTGGCAGGCAGACTGTTTACCACTGAGCCACCAGGGCAGCCCTTTATCAGGTACTATTTGCAGATAAACGGTTCCTATTTCAAAATTAATGAAGCAATTCAGAATTCCATGCAGTAGAAAGGTCAATCCAATATATGACCTCAAATTGAAGATTCTAGGAGATCCTCTAAACGCAGCCAATCTTTAGAAGTAGATAACTGACCCAAGAATTTTTGAACAAGCTGATGACCTTGGCTGGTAGATTCTATCAAAGATAGAGGACAAATATTCCTATATAATTCCTGTTCTTATTTTTATCTGCTTTCTTATAGTTACCTTTCTACATATTTTCTATAACCCTTGATATTTGTGCAGTCATTACACCCTTTTTTCTCTTTTCTTCCCTTCTCTATATAATAATTAGATTAGAAAAATGCCCCTTCTGGTACCATTGTTAGATTTCTCAAAGAGTAGTCACTGCCTGCACGTAACTCACTGCTTTATATGCTATCCATACTATATCTCCATGATAAAAACCTCTGCAACTCCAGTCCCGTCAAAGAATTCTACCGGAAGTTAGTCAATGGTTTTTCCATTTGTGCTCCATGGACAAATGACCTCCAGCAAATTATCCTTTGATATCTCTAGTATCCCCATCTCCCAGGCGGGGAAAGAAAAAAGATCAAATCATTAAAATCTATTGATCAGAATGCAAGTAACTGTAATTTAAGTCAACAACTTTCATAGGATGATGGATTACCTTCTATCTGGAAGATGACTGGAGATCTAAATGCATAACCATGACAATTTAAACTCTTGGATCCAGCCTTTTATATTAAACAACTCCTTTTTCCTGGATTCTCATTTATCCCTATCAGATACTTCTTCCTTTACAGCCAAACTGCACAGTCCTGTTTGCCTCAGCAGAGCATCTAATACACTTTAGGAATAGAATTTTAACACCTTTTTGTATGGAGAAAAATTTTATAAATAACCTATACTAAAAATTCTGACCTATAATATGAGCTTCAAAATGAGTCTGCTTTTCATTACTCGGGTACTCAACTTAGAGGAATTATTGACTAATTGTTTATGCAAATAATCAGAGAAGTGTTTGGATAGATTATAAGACACATCTCTGGCAGAAGTTACCAGTGACACTACCTCTATCATAGATGGAATACAAAGCAGTATCAAGTCAGGCACAAGAAGTGACAGATAATGCATTCCTCTAGATATCTGTTGTCTAAACATCAGTGGTGGCTCAGATGGTAAAGTGTCTGCCTACAATGCGGGATACCTGGGTTCGATCCCTGGGTCGGGAAGATCCTCTGGAGAAGGAAATGGCAACCCACTCCAGTACTCTTGCCTGGAAACTCCCATGGATGGAAGAGCCTGGTAGGCTATAGTCCATGGGGTCACAAAGAGTAGGACACGACTGAGAGACTTCACCTCACCTCAAACATCAGTTCAGTTCAGTTCAGTTGCTCAGTCATATCCGACTCTTTGCGACCCCATGAACTGCAGCACACCAGGCCTCCCTGTCCATCACCAACTCCTGGAGTTCACCCCAACTCATGTTCATTGAGTCGGTGATGCCATCCAACCATCTCATTCTCTGTCGTCCCCTTCTCCTCCTGCCCCCAATTCCTCCCAGCATCAGAGTCTTTTCCAATGAGTCAACTCTTCACATGAGGTGGCCAAAGTATTGGAGTTTCAGCTTTAGCATCAGCCCTTCCAAAGAACACCCAGGACCGATCTCCTTTAGAATGGCCTGGTTGGAATTCCTTGCAGTCCAAGGAACTCTCCAAGAGTCTTCTCCAACACCACAGTTCAAAAACATCAATTCTTTGGCGCTCAGCTTTCTTCACAATCCAGCTCTCACATCCATACATGACCACTGGAAAAACCATAGCCTTGAGTAGATGGACGTTTGTTGGCAAAGTAATGTCTCTGCTTTTGAATATGCTGTCTAGGTTGGTCATAACTTTCCTTCCAAGGAGTAAACATCTTTTAATTTCATGGCTGCAATCATCATCTGCAGTGATTTTTGAGACCAAAAAAATAAAGTTTGACACTGTTTCCACTATTTCCCCATTTATATCTGTAATAGCATGTAATTACTAATAATTCTTATATCAGTAAAACAGGAATGATACAAGTTATACATTGGCATAAGGAAAAAGCTCCTTTACTTCTGAAGTTTTATACACAAGGTCTCTGTAGCGTATTGTCTTGGGCTAGATTACATGGTGGGCATCCTCTTTTCAAACTGTTTTACATATTTCTACACTGGTGTCTCCAACTCTTAAATCAGTTTTTGATTCACCTTACTGAGCTGTGCCCCCTACTCTGCTTGAATGCCTAGATCCTATCCCAGATGCTTGCTTACTGTGGGCATGCTCCTAATCAACTTTGAGCCTCGAACACCTGGCTCTAGGCTGCTGTGGTCTTTCCCTACATCTGACTTAAAATCTTATGTAGAGGTTTAATAACTGATTTTTTTCTTTTTTTTCAGAAAGAAAGGGAAGTATATAGGAGAGAAGGAACTGAAGAAGAGCAGATGGAAAATTCAAGCTATTTATGGGCTTCCCAAGTGGCTCAGTGGGTAAAGAATCTGCCTACAATGCAGGAGATGTGAGTTCACACCCTGAGTTGGGAAGATCCTCTGGAGAAGGAAATGGCAACCCACTCCAGTATCCTTGTCTGGAAAATTTCATGGACAGAGGATCCTGGTGGGCTTCAGTGCATAGGGGTGCAAAGAGTCAGACACAATTGAAGTGAAAGAGCAGGCATGCATTTATACCAAGAATACATGTGTGATACTGTGACCTTCCCATTGCTATCCACTAAGTTTAGGGACCTGAAGAGTTTAGTTTCCCTTATAGTCTGGTCCCAGCTTTCTGAACCTTAAAAACTGTCTCAACATCCTATAAACATGATCCTAGATCTTTGCAAAGTGTTTCGTCACTCCATGAGTACCCCGGATGCCTCAGAGAAATTTCCTAATGTTTTTCCCACCTCAGCAAATTAAATGTCTGGAATGCTCAGCTCTCTATTTTTCTCAGCTGAAAATCCAAACTATCCCAGAGAGATGACTCTCAAGTCTCCCGATGTGCCCCAACTCTTTGACCTACTATCCAGGTACTCAGTGAAGGACTAAAGGAAAGAGTAGGTGGATAAGGGGGAAAGTCACTCTATTGCTGGGGCCTCTTGGAAATGTAATCTATTCCACCAGCCCTTCTACAGCCAGACCTCATAGCACCATTGCATTTTATGGCAGGCAACACTAGCAACAAATATGGCAGCTTCCTCCTCCTTCTCCTGTAGCTCTACCAAGAAAGTGTCAGCTTACTCTCTCTGTGGTCTCCTTTCTCCTAAGAAGAGTTTGTCATTTGATAGAATTTAATTCAGGTTTCTTTGCATCTGTGGTTCTTTGACATGTTAAAAACAACACATTATTTTCCACCTCATTGGATTTGTAGTGGTGAACAAAATTAGAGCAATGACCCCTTATATTTTCTATAATCTGTGTAGAAAGGGAAGGTCTCATTATCTTTTATTTGTTTTTTCTTAACTGTAAATGAATTTATAACTAGTTACCAAACTAAAATTTGTTTGGCAGATTCACAGTCCTGTTGCCAAGCACTAACAACTGGCATTTCTTTACACTATAAACTACCCCTACTCCCTGGTGAACAAATTCATTCAGTTCAGCCTTGCAGTCTTTCTCCTGTATGGTCACACACCAGTTCTCTTACATATAATCCTTCATGCATTTTCTATCCATATTGCATTTCTTCCTGTCCTACAAAAACATTTACACCATTTCTGAAGCATTCTTTTCTTAATCTTGCAAGCTTAAATTATGTATGTCATTCAAGAACCAATTCAAATGATCACTTTTCCAACCACTTACCCTGATCACATACACACAAACACAAATCATCTTGCATCTTAACATTTGAATGTGCCTTTCAAAAAGTATTACACTTACATATTTACCAGATTTAATTTCCTTACTAGATCTCACATTTTTAGGTGAAAAATCTGCCACTTCTACTCTTCTATCTTCAGTTCAGTTCAGTTCAGTCGCTCAGTCGTGTCCGACTCTTTGCGACCCCATGAATCGCAGCACGCCAGGCCTCCCTGTTCATCACCATCTCCCGGAGTCCACTCAGACTCATGTCCATCGAGTCCGTGATGCCATCCAGCCATCTCATCCTCGGTCGTCCCCTTCTCCTCCTGCCCCCAATCCCTCCCAGCATCAGAGTCCTTTCCAATGAGTCAACTCTTCACATGAGGTGGCCATGTTCCTCAAATATAATCAGTAAAACAATATTACTGAAAGCATACATGAAAAACTATTTGAATAAACCCATAATTCACCTCTTTAAAATATTTTATGAAGTGTTTTCTGTCACTTATTTAATATTTGCTCTACATGTATATACCAATTGATAGCTGTTTTCTGTCCACTTTTTATTATATCCTCATCAAGAATAAGTAATGGCTTCTTTCATTTGTATGTGTTCACAATGTGAGCTACAATAAATGTTCCGTAAATTGCAAGAGGTTAAAGTAGCATTGGTAATGTCATAAATTAAAGAGAAATCTATACTTAAGGGTATTCATTATAGTCATCTGTCCAAAGTTATGTGAAGCATTAAGACTATTACCCCAGAACTTAATTATTTTTTAATGCATGCAATAGCATGAGTACCTACAGATGCTGGAAATATATTTGTGAAATAAAATATAGGGAAAACCACAAATTGTTATAGAGGAAATAACTCTGGCCAATAAAAATACACCTTCTTGACACAATTTAAAATAAACGCAATTAATAAAAATGATAAATAGACTGATCAAAAGGGCAAATTTAGAAGTAAGTTATCTTTAAAATCAATTATTTGTATTTTCTAAACTGTATTTTGGGGTTATAATTTGTATGATACTTCTATTTTTCATTTTTAAATAAAAATATCTCTCTATACAGTAACTTTCAGTAGCATGCACTAACAAATATAAAAGAATGGAGTAAAACATAATTGTTCATTCCAAAAAAAAAATTCTATAAAGTTTTGTGGCACACACCTAAAAATACAGTATTTTATAGACAAACACTGAAATAACCCATAACTTTCTCTACCCCAATAATATTTCTTCAGAAGTCAGATCACATGTGAAACATACATATAGTGGAAGTAGCTACTCTTATGACTTCAAATGGTGGCTAAACATTTTATTTCTGCAAGATTAGGCTTATTTAATATATAGGATTATTAAATGTCACAGCATTTAGATTAATGAAATTTTATTTGCTTTTATTCACTGTGGGCTATCATACATAACTTTACAATGGTTATTCTTAATTCAAATTATTGTCTATATTTTGTATTGCTGCTGCTGCTGCTGCTGCTAAGTCGCTTCAGTCATGTCCGACTCTGTGCGACCCCAGAGACAGCAGCCCACCAGGCTTCCCCATCCCTAGGATTCTCCAGACAAGAACACTGGAGTGGATTGCCATTTCCTTCTCCAATTCATGAAAGTGAAAAGTGAAACTGAAGTCGCTCAGTCATGTCCGACTCTTCGCTATCCCATGGACTGCAGCCTACCAGGCTCCTCCATCCATGGGATTTTCCAGGCAAGAGTACTGGAGTGGGGTGCCATTTGTATTGCTAGCTACATCCAAATAACAGATTCCTAAATATAAAAAATTATATTTTTAAGATTCTTGATGCATTTTCTGAAATTTCTGTCTGAAAAAGATTCATTGATTTAAAATACTGATAAAAGCTTTCAGAGTGTTCAGTTCACTGATGATAATCAATATTAATTACTAATAATTATTATAAACTTAAAGATTCATATGACATATTTGGAAATTTAAAATGATACAGCTAAATATTTTAAATATTTATAGAATATGTCTGGTTTTATAAATTATTTATATATTTTCCAACTTTTCTAATACACTTTCTTAATTTTCTTATTTCATAGTTCTCTAGGTGGTACAGAACATATGTTCATTACAATAATTTTTTTTTGCTTTAATGGAAGTTCAATATTTTGACTAAAATAAATTCCTGTCACCTCTCTATTCCAGTCTCTTGAAAATTGCATGCCCTGAGAGATAACAAGTCAGCAAAAGCAGGCTTTTATCTGTGTCTTTGTAGTTTGCAAATTACATATCATATAGCTTAATGTCTTTTTCCAGCAATACTTTTCTACTCAGAGAGTTGCTGATGATGTTGATTTTGTTGCTATTCCTTGAGAGACACAGCAAATGAATTCTTAGCCTTAAATACTTATACAAAGTTTTCTTATTCATACAGAGACCCTAACCAAGGCTCCTTTTCCTTTAGAAGTACTTTGGCATAACTGATGAATACTTACCATTTTTAGAAGATTCCCCTCACTTCTTTTCAGCATGAATTTGCTCAACCTTAGGTCATTTATTTGATTTATAATAGCTTCCTATTCAACTTTCATATTCACTCCATATATACTAAGGGTTGCCCATTATTTTGGCTGGTTCCTACTTTGTCTCTAACATTTCCTGAAAAAATAAAAACAATTGACTTATGTACACATTTTTATTAAGAAAAAAGTAAATGAAGGTTATCAATGAGAAAAAAACTAGGATTAGCATAACTCTGGCCTTTCTAGTTAAAATTTATATTATATGTACTTATTTACTCTGTTGGCACACCATCTCAGGACCTAAGAGTCCTAAATTTATGCATAAAATAGCATAAAGTTATCTTCTTTAGTTTGTATATACTCTATATCTGTAAGGTGATGAAAATTTTTAGATTTTAAAACTTTTTTATGGAAATAGAATATATGACAGAGGCTCTGTGTGACCTGCAAAGCCTAAACTGATTAACATCTGGTCTTTAACAGAAAAAGTTTTCAACACTGATAGGTAGTATGTGTGGCACTTTTAATCTACTAATGATGGCATTTTCCCTTCATGATTTAATATCCTTTTACTCTGCACCAAAAATGCACAAGTAATAAGTGAAATATTAACAGAGATATATAAATAGAATTCTCTAAAGCTCAATATACCTGTGGGTCAATAATAAAATAGAACCTTAAGAAAGTCTGCCTATAGGCAAGAATACTGGAGTGGGTTGCCATTTCCTTATCCAGAGGATCTTCCCAACCCAGGAATCAAACCTGGGCCCCCTGAATTGCTGGAGGTTTCCTGCAGTGCACGTCAATTATTTACCAACTGAGCCACCAGGGAAGCCCTCAATATACCTATGGATCAATAATAAAACAGAACCTTAAGAAAGGCTGCCTATATAAAGGCAGTCAGATATTTTAACTCCTACATGCTAATAGAGGGACTACTGTACATGAGTCAAAAGACTGGAACCGGGCTCATGGTTTGAAATCAAGGAATAGCACTATGCAGCCCAGATTGTAGACTGTAGCTTAAGAAATAGCCTCTGACTACAGCCTACACTGTGGATTTGATAAAGGTTTGTAACTAGGTAGATGAGGAGAAATCGACAGCAACTCATTGCAAAGAACTGGGACAAGCTGCCATTCTCTCCAATGTGTAAGGTTTAACCATGAAATATCTTGACAATTTTGAGGGGATAAGAAGACAGTGAAAGTGAAGTTGCTCAGTTGTGTCTGACTGTTTGTGATCCCATGTCCATGGGATTCTCCAGGCAAGAATACTGGAGTGGGTTGCCATTTCCTTCTCCAGAGGATCTTCCTAATACAGGGATTGAACCCAGGTCTCCCACAATGCAGGCAGACTCTTTATTATCTGAGCCACAGGGGCTCCTAGAAGACAGTGGGGCTCCCCAAGTTGTGCAGTAGTAAAGAATCTGCTTGCCAATGCAGGAGACTAATGCATATACGGGTTTGATCCCTGGGATGGGAAGATCCTCCAGAATAGGAAATGGCAGCCCACTTCCATATTCCTGCCTGGAAGATTTCATGAACAGAGGAGCCAAGTGGGTTGCAAAGATTTGGACATGACTGAGTGACTGAACACACACAAGATGATAGCACCACCAGTATAAGACCATTTTCTGACATGGTGCTTGTGGATAGAACAAACCAGTGGACAGTCAGGCTGAATGCAAAGACAGAGAAAAAATGTGTAAAGAAACTAATCTTCCAGTAGAGATAAAAGAGAATGAAAACTTTCAAGACAATTTAAAACAATGCATGATAAATGGAAGCATTGATAAAATAAAAGATTCAATGAAACAAAAAATTTATAGCAATTTAAATGATTTTCAAATACATCTTTTGGAGATCTTCAAAGTCACAAAAGATAAACTATAAATATTGAAAAAACTAAGGATTATGACCCAAAAAGAAGAAATGAAATAGGAATAGATTTTTTGAAAAGAGGAACTCGATTAAGTAATCTGTTTAAAATATAGGATAAAATCTAATTTGAGAATAGTAGTGAGATAAGTTAATTTATTGAAAGATGATCTCAAGAAACTGCATTATAATGCCTCCAAAAAAATTGAAAAAATATGAAAATGTATTAATAGGCATGGAGAAAAAATGGCAAGTTTAACCATAGAAATTTGAGAACAATTTATGAATAGATGAATATCATAAAATAATGACTGAAAGTATTCCAGGGCTGAATACCTGACACATAATGTTTGAAAAGGACATCAAATGTCAAGTAGCATGAATGGATGAATGAATGAATATATTAGAAATAAATCGTTCATGGTTCATTCAAACAAGAAGACCACAGTTAGTGATACAGATTAAGAGGCTTATTGTAGGTACTAGAATTTACAACTTATAGAAACTGGTTAAGAAATCTGTACAGTCTCTACTTTTGTGTATGGGATTAATGCTTTGGGCCATACAAGACAGGGGTAAACAAAAGTATCTGGATCTCAATTATGAAAGGGCAAGAAAAAACAAAACAAAACAGATAAACTATAACCTATGAAGATAAAATGAATTTCATTTCTGATTTATACCACCCCCAACCATAATTATTTAGGTGATCTAAATATTCAGGGTGCAGGACAATCTACCACCCTTTTCCATGGAAATGCACATTCATATGCATTTGACCAAAGTCTGCAAAGAAACCACATAGAAGGCAAAGCCCTGAGGACTTGGGTGCTGCCCAAGCCAGAAAGATGAGCTGGCAGATCCTGAACTACACAGAGCTTGGACCTCTATGCTGACTTTCATGTAATAAAAATGGCTGTCTCTTCCCTGTCTTTTCAAATTGCATTAAAATTTATCTTGTAACCAATCCTAACCCAGTACAAAACAGGGAGCTGAGCTCTGGAAAGCATAGTTTCAGCTTGGTAGGTTGACAGTACAACCTCACCACCCTGTACACTTGGAAAATTTAAAGTCAAACTACAGGATATCAGGGATGTAAGAAATCTTTAAATCTGCCAGTTACACATGATAGATAATTTTAAAATGTATGGATAATATAATGACAGCAGAGATATCATCAAAAGCAAGTAATACCAATATGGTATAGAATAATATCCTCATGGAGATTAAATTTTATTTGCCTGAAATCTCAGAAGTCATCAAGCTATCAAGAGAAAATCATGAAATAAACATGTTTCAGTATACTCAAATACTAAGAGCTTTATGACTCACATACCCTCTCTGAAAGAATGAGTCAAAATTATATTCAATGTTTCAGTTAAAAGAGAAGTGAATGTAGAATAAGAGTATATGGAAGGAAAAATAATGGTGAGCTTAAAATGTAGGAAAGAATTTCTACCTTTTAATTAACCCTTGAGTATAAATGCAAGAAGTACAATCAGAATTGAGAGTCTCTTGGACTGCAAGGAGATCAAACCAGTCAATCCTAAAGGAAATCAGTCCTGAATATTCATTGAAAGGACTGATGCTAAAGCTGAAACTCCAATACTTTGGCCCACCTGATGTGAAGAATGGATTCATTGGTAAAGACCCTGATGCTGGAAAAGATTGAAGGCAGGAGAAGAAGGGGACAACAGAGGCTGAGATGGTTGGATGGCATCACCGACTCGATGAAAGCGAGTTTGAAAAAGCTCTGGTAGTTGGTGATGGACAGGGAGGCCTGGCATGCTGCAGTCCATGGCGTTGCAAAGAGTCAGACATGACTGAGTGACTGAACTGAACTGAACGATCAGAATTATAAGAAATAATAATGAAATAATGAGTTTCCCAATTACCATTCTTAACTGGTTCAAGAGAAAAATACATATACAGATTAACCTTAGATTTTTTAAATGTAATTTATTAAAATTAAAACTAGTTATTACAAATTATGGGCTTCCTTGGTGGCTCAGACAGTAAAGAATCTGTCTGCAATGTGGGAGACCCGGGTTCATCCCTGGGTTGGGAAGATCCCTGGAGAAGGGCAGGGCAACCCACTCCAGTATTCTTGCCTGGAGAATCCCTTTGGATGGAGCAGCCTGGTAGGCTACAGTCCATGGGGTCACAAATAATCAGACACGACTGAGTGACTAAACACAGCACAGCACGGGACTACCAATTGTATCTTTCAATTTAAAGTAGCAAAGCAAACACAATACAAAACATGTCAGTCCAACAGAAAGCAGGCATAGAAAACAAGAAGTAAAACAAAATCAAATACAAGTGTGGAGGAGCTGGAAGGCTTTAAGAAAATACTGAAAATGTATTTGCTCCACTCATGACGAAGGTTGGAAGCTGGGACGAGCATAACAAAGGGTTATGAGCGTTCACTGAGTGCCCAAGGCTGGGAACGGATGACGAAGGGTCAATACACCCGGCCTTGAGGCGTCCGAAGGCTTCCTTCTGACTACCTGTTTCTGAGAGCAAGGACTGTTGTTTCATGATAAGACTCCCTTTAGAGTTTCGCCAAAGCTATGTTATGGCTTGGGCGGTAGGAACTGTATTTTATGCTTGAATGCTTTAATGTTTATCTGGAATGGCTACGTGCAAGTCAGCCTTATGCTCTATTCCCTGAAAATTATAAAACTACACAATTAGATAATAAACTTTGTCAGTCCACTAGAGGCTGTCCCTGAGTGTCCTTTTCAGAGTGTGGTTCTCCGAGCCTTACATACAAGAATTTCATTTGGACTACAATTACATAGGTAATCAAGATAAATAAAACAAATTCATTAAAGATAGTGAAATATCAAAATTAATTTTACAAATCCCAAACATAGATTGCTTATTTTAAAAAAATGAAGTCAAAGTGAAGTCACGCAGTCGTGTCTGACTCTTTGCAACCCCATGGACTGTAGCTTATCAGGCTCCTCCATCCATGGGATTCTCCAGGCAGGAATACTGGAGTGGGTTGTCATTTCTTTCTCCAGGAGATCTTCCCAACCCAGGAATTGAACCCAGGTCTCCCACATTGTAGGCAGACACTTAACCTTCTGAGCCACCAGGGAAGTCCCAAAGCTCAAATAAATAATTGACAGTAAAGGGATGAAAAATACCACTGTCAAATGTTAGGCCTAAGAAAATTATGTAATATTATCTATGTGAAAGAAAATATAGGTTCAGTGAAAATATCATTTGTTTTTTTAAAGATGACTTCATAATAGTAAATTTACAAAAGAAACTACCCAACAAGAAGGCAGTTGTCTAACATTACATTATGAAAGCATACACAAAAAGAAGTGACAGAATTAAACTTTCAGAAAAGTTTCACTTTCATGCATTGGAGAAGGAAATGGCAACCCACTCCAATGTTCTTGCCTGGAGAATCCCAGGGATGGCGGAGCCCAATGGGCTGCCATCTGTGGGGTCGCACAGAGTCAGACACGACTGAAGCGACTTAGCAGCAGCAGCAGCACTCAGATAGGCCTATAATTTCCTTTGACTCTTGGTGTGTCTCACATTCCTTAAATGGCAATAGTCTTTTTATGGTGCACTAGCATAGTTCAAATTTGAGGACAAAACACCTTAAAGATGGAGGTGCATTGATGCAGAAGGACCCTGGTTCTCCTTGACTTCTTTGGGCGACTGCCCTGTTTACATATGAACTATACCTTTTGTGGAAAAAATAAGCAATATTTATTGTGGTTACTCTGAACCAGGTTTTCTGTTGCTTACATTAAAAATATCTCAAAAGTGAGACAAATTAATTAGAGTCTTTACAATCAGTGGTAGAGGAAAACCTAATTGTACTCAAGTGAAAAATCATGGGGAAATATATGAGAAATTTTATTCACATTTGCGACGTGGTATGGTAAATTGGTAAAATTAAGGAGAGAGACCAAATAATTACTGGCTAGAGAGTAATACTCGAAGAAGGAAATCGCACCCCACTCCAGTACTCTTGCCTGGCAAATCCCATGTATGCAGTCCGTGGGGTCGCTAGGAGTTGGAAACAACTGAGCAACTTCACTTTCACTTTTCACTTTCATGCATTGGAGAAGGAAATGGCAACCCACTCCAGTGTTTTTGCCTGGAGAATCTCAGGGATGAGGGAGCCTGGTGGGCTGCCATCTCTGGGGTCACACAGAGTTGGACATGACTGAAGCGACTTAGCAGCAGCAGCAGAGAGTGATATTTAAGATTTCACTTTATTTTAAAGAAACTTGAAAAAAAAAATCAGTTCAGAGTGGAGAGTTGATGTAGCAGAAAGAAATGCAAGTTAAAAATTTATAATTCATATTATGCAGACTTGTAACAGATGGGAGGTATACCGCCAGAGAATATGGATAGCATGTCAATTTGGAGTTTGATGAATTCCTATTCTAAAAAGAAAATATGAGACAATTATTGAAGACTGGTCTAAATAGAAATAAGTTAAAAGAATGATTAGTAATGATTTTGCTGTTAATTCATTTATATCTTTCCATTTACATTATTCAAAAGAGCTTGGCTATGTTTCTCCATACTTCTAAGCACAATTCTATGCCTTAAGTAGGCAGATTTCCTGCACATATAGATTTGTGTATAAAATTATCTTTAATGCATTTTGATAAACCATCAGTTAAATATATGAAAAAAGTATTAAAGGAGGACAAAGAGGAGAATAATCGATTCTATTCTAGTTAGTCATCTTGTATAATAATGAAAATGAGTGACTCTGAGAGAACTGAGGACAGGTATCTTAGAGGGTATTACATAAAAAAGGAGCCTTGCAGGGTAACTATTTCTATTACTGATAGAAAGCAAAAGAGCATGGTTTTTGCAGTGTTGTCAGCTGGGGATCTGTATTTCCCAAAGTTCCTTCTCTGGCATCTTTCGTGATATCCAAGGCCATGATAGAATTTCTTAGTGAGATTTGGAGGGTGGAAGTGAAGCAGCAGGCTTTTATTTTTCAAATTGGAGGATAATTGCTTTGCAATGTTGTATTGGTTTCTGCCATACAACATGTGAATCAACCATACTGTATATACATATATCCCCTTCATCTTGAGCCACCCTCTTACCCACCCTCACCATCTAACCCCTCTAGGTCATCACAGAGTGACAGACTGGGCTCCCTGTGTTATATAGCATTTTCCCACCAGTGATCTATTTTACATATGATAGTGTATATATGCCAGGGCTACTCTCTCGATTCATTCCACCCTCTCCTTCCCCATCTGTGTCCAGAAGACTGTCCTTTACATCTGCATCTCTATTCCTGCCCTGCAAATATGTTCATCAGCACCACTTTTCTAAATTCCATATATATATATATATATTAGTATATGATACTTGTTTTTCTCTTTCTGTCTTACTTCATTCTATATAACAAGCTCTAGGTTCATCCACCTCAATTCAACTGACTCACATTCATTCCTTTTTATGGCTGAGTAATATTCTATTGTACATATGTACCACAACGTCTTTATCCATTCACTTGTCAATGGTCATCTAGGTTGCTTCCATATCTTAGTTAACATGAGTTGCTGGTGATGTGTTCACTCATGTAACTGGGGTGATGTACCAGCTGTTCTGCATCGTTTCCAATTTCTCTTAAACCTCCCTTCAGCTTCTCCACCTCAACCAGGTGTGTATTTTTAACTTCCAGATAAAGGATCCCATTTCCACAGGGTATCCACACCATCAAGGTAGAGAATAAGCCTTACTTTGTGAGGGTCGAGCTCATGCATCCAGCTTTATCTTGCTGCCCCCACTTTATATCCATTTTCCTCTCCTTACAGCCTGTCATATTGACTACGTCACAGCCAACATTATACTGAATAAAATTAATAGGCAAGTAGAACTTTATGCAAGGCAACAGCTGAGGAGAAGAGAAGATGATAGGCCATCTGTGTTTTCTAACTGGCTTTACCCAAAGGAAAAGTAGACTTTCCTATCTTCACAACAGGAGTTAGTTTTGGAACATGGAGCAAAGTGGCTGGCTGAAGTGAAGTTCTCTCATTTCTCAGAAACTAGGAAATAGGGCCCTATATTTCCTAATAATTACATATCAAAGACAGGGTTCCCAGATCTCTGAGAAAGAGATTATTGGATTAGAAATCTAGCATGGTTATTAGAAGCTTTACAAGTTTTTAAAGGTTTTAAGAAGGTGTATTTGTCAAAGAACAGATAAAGGATTTAGGATTACAAATTTTCTAAGGTAAATGTTATAAAACAAAACAGGAAAAAAAGAAAGGTAAAAGCAAAGAAGAAAGGAAAGAAAAAAGAAAAGAGAAAAAAAGAATTTAAAAAAAAGAGAAAGAGAGAAAGAAAAAAGGATTGAGAAATCAGGAGCCTAAAATATGGAAGAAACCTATCTAAACGTTAGTCAATCTATGGGGAACTTGTCTATCCACCTGGATGGACATACATCCAGGTGATTTCATGGTAATTTCCAGCCTCAGAAGCAAAGACAACAAATAGCCTGAAAGAAAGGGCTTAACCTGATTAAATAATGCCTATGTTTTTGAAAGTCAAGCTCTGTAACCAGTTCAAATATGTGTGTGTGTGTATCTCCTAGTAGTTACTTCATTGATTGAACCCTGACTGCTAGGGTATTCCGGCCAAAGGATCAAATTGTGGGAACATATGTACAGAAGAGTAAACTGCATGAAGTGACATAGATAAGCACAGGAAAAGCTATATGAATGTGTTAAGAAGCACTTAAGTTGGGATTCTTACCAACTGTGCTTCTCTAGACCAGAAACACCATTTGAGGAAAAGTAGAAGGAGACCAAATATTTAATTTTATGTTTGAGATAGTTGATTTAGATGTGACTAATCACATTCATACAAACAGGGAATAGCTTTCAGACTCATGGATGGTAAGAGCAGTCACAGGGTAGAGCACTGGAATGCTGAAAGTCACCACAAGTGGGCAGGGAGTCTAAAAGTGAGTTTCACAACAGGAGTTAGTTTTGGAACATGGAGCAAAGTGGCTGGCTGAAGTGAAGTTCTCTCATTTCTCAGAAACTAGGAAATAGGGCCCTATATTTCCTAATAATTACATATCAAAGACAGGGTTCCCAGATCTCTGAGAAAGAGATTATTGGATTAGAAATCTAGCATGGTTATTAGAAGCTTTACAAGTTTTTAAAGGTTTTAAGAAGGTGTATTTGTCAAAGAACAGATAAAGGATTTAGGATTACAAATTTTCTAAGGTAAATGTTATAAAACAAAACAGGAAAAAAAGAAAGGTAAAAGCAAAGAAGAAAGGAAAGAAAAAAGAAAAGAGAAAAAAAGAATTTAAAAAAAAGAGAAAGAGAGAAAGAAAAAAGGATTGAGAAATCAGGAGCCTAAAATATGGAAGAAACCTATCTAAACGTTAGTCAATCTATGGGGAACTTGTCTATCCACCTGGATGGACATACATCCAGGTGATTTCATGGTAATTTCCAGCCTCAGAAGCAAAGACAACAAATAGCCTGAAAGAAAGGGCTTAACCTGATTAAATAATGCCTATGTTTTTGAAAGTCAAGCTCTGTAACCAGTTCAAATATGTGTGTGTGTGTATCTCCTAGTAGTTACTTCATTGATTGAACCCTGACTGCTAGGGTATTCCGGCCAAAGGATCAAATTGTGGGAACATATGTACAGAAGAGTAAACTGCATGAAGTGACATAGATAAGCACAGGAAAAGCTATATGAATGTGTTAAGAAGCACTTAAGTTGGGATTCTTACCAACTGTGCTTCTCTAGACCAGAAACACCATTTGAGGAAAAGTAGAAGGAGACCAAATATTTAATTTTATGTTTGAGATAGTTGATTTAGATGTGACTAATCACATTCATACAAACAGGGAATAGCTTTCAGACTCATGGATGGTAAGAGCAGTCACAGGGTAGAGCACTGGAATGCTGAAAGTCACCACAAGTGGGCAGGGAGTCTAAAAGTGAGCAGGAATAAAAATGTATACTAAGCCTAAGATTGTTAAAATAAAAACAAACAACTGAAGAATTACAAATATCCACCAACTCTAAGGTTTAAAAAAATAGATTTATTGGAATAACTTACATGCCATGTCATTAAAAAAAAAATTTAGAGTTCGATGAGGTCTTTAAAATGTGCATACAGTCTTGTAGATGCCATTATTATCAAGTTGTATAGCACTTCCATCACCCTGAATAGTTCCCTCAAGTCCATTTGTAGTCAATTCTTCTCCTGACTCCCAGTCCCAATCAACTACTGACTTTTTTCTGTCTGTATGGATTGTTTCTTATCAGTTTTGCTACATCATTTTTTATAATTAAGTTTATATTTACAAACAATAAAAGTTACCTATTGGTGTACAATTTGATGAATTCTAGTTTAGCTTTTGGTGTCTGAGAACTATGTATGAAAATTTAAGTCATCCACAAGCAATTTTGACTTTGAAGGACTATGGCAGATGAAGCTCACTCTACAGACAAAGGGCTCTCTCCACAGGTTAGGTACCTAAGCTGAAACCCCTGCAGACTGAACTTCAGCAAGAACCACAATGGAGCATGTGAGTGCAATCACAAGAAATATGTGACCTCAACAGAAGATAGTACACCACTGACTATTGTTGCCAGGATAATTTAAGGCAGGAATTTGATCCCAGGGTCCATATTGTTGGCTTTATGCCTCTGGTACATAGTAGACATGGACAAGCAAAGTTGCAGGTCTGGAGAGTTTTTTAGTAGGTGTGGCCAGCCTCAGAATATAGGTTCCTGCAGCTTAGCAAGAAAGGACTTCTCTCAAGCATATATATGGGAGGCAGACACTGGATTCTCAAGGGCAGAGGGACTTTTGTTCATTGGGAATGGGTCTGGGAGCTGAACAAGGTTAACTCTTTTCCAGCTGCAAGTCAGCTAAGTTCTGACATGATCATATGTGCTGGTGAGGTTTCAGATGTAAAGTGTTATTGCGAGGCTAGCTAAGAAGTTTATCATCAGCCAAGAGTCATGTCCTCTGTTCATGGAATCTCCATGCAGGAACATGAAGGCACTAACCTGAATTTTATGGTAGCTTCTGCCTACCCTGAAATACCATCTCTCAGTGCATGGTCTGAAGGTGACTCTTGAATGCTTCAGTATAAATGTCAGAGAAACCTTTCTCAGGCAGGTTTCTTATTCCTAAGGAAATTCGCTGCCACACAAGACTAAGCAACCTGGTCTAAAAAATAAGAGCAAGCTACATCACTTTGTAGAATTTGGTACTGTTAATCTAGTACTATCACATTAGAAATGGGGTTCAAATGGAAATGAGAATTATACAGTTAAGCATAGGTGGAAATATTCCCATAGCTAGTGTATATGTATCATATGAATATAACTTTTGAGCTGGGAATTCCTCCCAACTAAATTTAAAAGCCACAGAAGGTTAATTCAGGACAGTGTATTTATACTGACTATTAATTTGGTGAAGCAGAAACCAATATTTTCTTATTGTTTTATCATCCCCTCATGTTCAGGCTTTATTTTAAAGCTTTAGGCAATATTATGTCCTATCTCCTGGCAACATAATTGTATCTGTGATAATTGGTACTGTGTACTTTGTGGCTTGCTTTGTTGCTGTTGTCATTGAGTTGCTAAGCTATGTCCCACTCTTTGCAACCCCATGGACTGCAGCATGCAGTGCTTCCCTGTTCTTCACTTTTCCCAAGAGTTTGCTCAAACTCATGTCCACTGAGTCAGTGATGCTATCTAACCATCTCATCCTCTGCCCCGCCTCTTCCCCTCCTGTCTTCAATCTTTCCCAGCATCAGGGTCTTTTCCAATGAGTCAGGACTTCACATCAGGTAGCCAAGGTATTGGAGCTTCAGCTTCAGCATCAGTCCTTCCAATGAATATGCAGGGTTGATTTCCTTTAGGATTGACTAGTTTGATTTCCTTGCAGTTCAAGGGACTTTCAAGAGTCTGCTCCAGCAGCACAGTTCAAAAGAATCGATTCTTTGGCACTCAGCCTGTTTTACTATTCAACTCTCACATCTGTGATGACTACTGAAACAAAATATAGCTTTGACTATCTGGACCTTTGTTGGCAAAGTGATGTCTCTTCTTTTTAATATGCTGTCCAGGTTTGTCATAGCTTTCCTTCCAAGGACCAGGCATCTTTTAATTTTATGACGGCAATCACCATTCACAGTGATTTTGGAGCTCAGGAAAATAAAATCTGTCCCTGTTTCCCTTTTTCTTCTTCTATTTGCCATTAAGTGATGGGGCTGGATGCCATGATCTTAGTTTTTTAAATGTTGAGTGTTAAGCCAACTTTTTCACTCTCCTCATTCACTCTTATTAAGAGGCTCTTTAGTTCCTCCTCACTTTCTGCATTATAGTGGTATTATCTGCATATCTGAGGTTCTTGAGATTTCTCCTGGTAATCTTGATTCCAGCTTATGATTCATCCAGACCAGCATTTTGCATGATATACTCTGCATATAAGTTAAATATGCAGGGTAACAATATACAGTCTTATTGTACTCCTTTTCCAATTTAGAACCAGTGAGTTGTTCCATGTCTGATTTTAACTGTTGCTTTTTGACCCATTTACAGGTTTCTCAGGGGACAGGTAAGGTGTTCTGGTATTCCCATCTCTTCAAGAGTTTTCTACAGTTTCTTGTGATCTACAGAGTGAAAGGCTTTAACATAGTCAGTGAAGAAAAAGATGATTTTCTGAAATTGCCTTGATTTTTCCATGTTACCAATTTGATCTCTGGTTCCTCTGACTCTTTGAAACCCAGCTTGTATATCTGGAAGTTCTCAGTTCATACACTGTTGAAACCTAGCTTGTAGGATTTTGAATATAACCTTGCTAGCTTGTGAAATGAGCACAATTGTACAACAGTCTGAACACTCTTTGCATTGCCCTTCTTTGGGATTGGAATAAAAATGGACCTTTTCTAGTCCTGTGGCTACTGCTGAGTTTTCCAAATTTGCCGGAATGTTGAGTGTAGCACTTTAATAGCATTATATTTTAGGATTGAAATAGCTAGAATTCCATCACCACCGCTAGCTTTGTTTGTAGTAATGCTTCCTAACACCCACTTGACTTCACACTCCAGGATGTCTGTCTCTAGGTGAGTGATCACACCATCATGGTTTTCTGAGTCATTAACACCTTTTTGTACAGTTCTTCTGTGTACTCTTAACACTTCTTTTTACTCTCTTCTGCTTCTGTTAGGTCTTATTGTTTCTGTCCTTTATTATACCCATTCTGGCAAGAAATATTCCTTTGATATCTCCAATTTTCTTGAAGGAATCCCTAAACTTTTCCATTCTATTGTTTTCCTCTATTTCTTCACACTATTCATTTAAGGCCTTCTTATCTCTCCTTGCTATTTTCTGTGGCTCGCCAGATGTGGAAATTATAAGGCCAGGATAGTAATGCTTGCGTGACCTAATAATTCCTTGAGTACTTTGAAAGTTAAGTACATTCAGAGACTGACATGGAAATTAAACACTTTCTGAAGTCCTTAAAGAAATATTCATATTTCTGTGGGAGTTAGCCTGGTGTAACAATACTGAAAAGATCAAACTCTACATATGTAGGTCTCTAAGACCTGATATGGAGCAAAGATATGGAAGATGGATTCTGGATTTCCATGTTCTTAAGACAGTAACAAGTGGATGCAAGAGAAACTGATTTTGTAATTTCTTCCTTTGTTTTCTGATTTTACCTGAAAGAATGTTTAACACTTAAAATTTAATTTCACTGTACTATGAGACATTAGGGCTGGATATACATTCAAATGAAGCATTTCTATTTACTGATTTTATTTTTGTTTTTTTAATCACTGGATTAACTTTAGCCACCATCTGGTTTTCAGACCACCATAATGTTTTCATTATTGCAGAAGCTTTGTTGAGCTTTCATGGAAAATGTAGCTGAGCATGATTTGGGAAGAAAAGTGGAACAGCAAGTAAATTTTCAGCCTTGTAAACACAATGGCTTTGGAGTTGATGTGGTCACTGTACTGTTCTTATGTTTTAGAAACATTTAGGGACAAATGTCCATGTTGTCTCACATTGTCCCAGGAAAGTACACAGAAGTGTAACAGAAATGTTCTCACAAATATGATCCAGGTTTGCCCTCCTACAGGCCACCTCTACCCCCTAAGCATGTTCCACATATCTATTCAACTGTAGTCTTACTGCTGAAGCCTAGTGGTTTATGAGAATGGGAATAGTTATTGAGAAACACATTTTCTCCACTACTGGTTTCCATAATGAAGAATGTTATTTCCAAAACACATGCCTGTCCTCTCTTAGACAATTTGCTTACCCCTAGCATAGGTAAGTGGAGTGTTTTATAATTTATATATTGGAGTACACCCAAGCATATATAAGCCACTTCCCCACTCCTTTTGTTACAGGGAAAAGGCATTCAAGATGATTTTGATTTGAGTGAAAGCATTTTCCCATTGCTCTTTCATCAAAAGTTTTCACTGGGTGCAAAGGGTGCTGCAGAGAAGGCAATGGCACCCCACACCAGTACTCTTGCATGGAAAATCCCATGGACGGAGGAGCCTGGTAGGCTGCAGTCCATGGGGTCGCTGAGAGTTGGACACAACTCAGTGACTTCACTTTCACTTTTCACTTTCATGCATTAGAGAAGGAAATGGCAACCCACTCCAGTGTTCTTGCTTGGAGAATCCCAGGGACGGCGGAGCCTGGTGGGCTGCCGTCTAGGGGTCGCACAGAGTTGAACACGACTGAAGCGACTTAGCAGCAGCAGCAGCAAAGAGTGCTCAATTCTGAAGGTGTGTGTTATAAAATGAACTTGCCCAATTTTATAATTCTTGAACACCAACTCAGCAATTACCAGTTATTAACATAAAATCATGCACTTGATTTCTGACTCCTTTGTTCTATTTACTCAAAAGGGAAGAAAGAATTCTTTATCAAACCCCTCTGGTAATCCTAACAAGCATTGACCTAGTCTAACATGTAACATAAATGTAACTCCCATCCATACAGAAATAGTCACATAAGGGAGGAAAAAAGCAATGAAAGCAGATAATATATATGTGGTATTTTAAATTTTTAACTCATTAAAGAAATACTTAGCCTAAGATAGATATTTTCAAGCTAAAGTACTAAAGCTTATTTGCAATGAGATATTAAGCAAAGCCGTTTCCCTTTCTCAGTTTTCCTAAATGGTATAAGCAGTAAGAGAAAAAAGAATTATTACTGCACACTTTTAAAATGGTAAGTATTGTACATGCCTGATTTTAATAAAACCTAAAAATGGGTTCCTGATGAAAAGCTTCTGTAAAGTTAAGAAAAGTACTTACAAAGATAAATAGGATACTTGAGGACAACCAGTGAAGAAAGTATAATTGGAAAGACTATAAAATGTCAGCATAATGAATCTCTCCAACATTAGATGTTCTGTGAACAACTTTTTTTTTTTATGAATGTTGTGAGCTGCTAAATCAAGAAAAGGCCAGTGATGAACCAGTAAGTGAAGAGTCATAACAAAGAAATAAAAGCATAGAGAAGGAAACAAATGAGTAAGAAAACACACAGCTTCAGGGTCAAGTGAATAAAGCAACTGAAACTATTGAATAAATGTAAACTGCTGCTGCTCCTGCTGCTGCTGCTGCTGTCGCTTCAGTCATGTCCGACTCTGTGCAACCCCATAGACGGCAGCCCACCAGGCTCTCCCGTCCCTCGGATACTCCAGGCAAGAACAATGGAGTGGGTTGCCATTTCCTTCTCTGATGCATGAAAGTGAAAAGTGAAAGTGAAGTCACTCAGTTGTGTCCAAGTCTTTGCGACCCCATGGACTGCAGCCCATCAGGCTCCTCCGTCCATGGGATTTTCCAGGCAAGAGTACTGGAGTGGGGTGCCATTGCCTTCTCCAAAATGTAAACTAGTCAATGTTAAATGAACCTTTTTGGCAGAACATAAGGAAGAAGGAAGAAGCAATAGAAGAGCATGGGATTAAAAGGTACAAACTACTAGGTACAGAGTAAGCTACAACCACATATTACACAATACAGGGAACAGAGTCAATAGTTTATAACTACAAGTAAGGTATAATCTTTTAAAATGGTGAATAATTATTATGTTGTTGCTTTTGGGCATCCCTAATAGCTCAGTTTGTAAAGAATACACCTGCAATGCAGGGGACCCTGGTTTGATTCCTGGGTTGGGAAGATCCCCTGGAGAAGGGATAGGCTACCCACTCCAGTATGCTTGGGCTTCCCTTGTGTCTCAGCTGGTAAAGAATTCACCTGCAATGTGGGAGCCCTGGGTTCAGTCCCTGGGTTGGAAAGATCCTCTGGAGAAGGGAAGGAATACCCACTCCAGTGTTGCTAAGTTGTGTCCAACTCTTTGAGACCTCCAGGACTGTAACCTGAGGCTCCTCTGTCAATGGGTCTCCCAGGCAAGAATACTGGAGTGGGTTGCCCCTCACTTCTCCAAGGGATCTTCCCAGCCAGAGGATTGAACCTGTGTCTCCTGCTCTGGCAGGCAGATTCTTTACTGCTGAGCCACCAAGGAAGCTTGTAACGTAATACTGTACATCAAAGAAATTAGCCCCCAGTTCTCTGGAATAGCCTTCTCTGGTGACTCAGTTGGTAAAGAATCTGCCTGCAATGTAGGAGACCAGGGTTTGATCCCTGGTTTTGGACGATCCCTTGGAGAAGGGAACGACACACTCCAGTATTCTTGCTTGGAGAATTCCATGGACAGAGAAACCTGGCAGGCTGCAGTCCATGGGGTCTCAGAGAGGCAGGAATAACTAAGCAACTAATGCTTTTACACTTTCAGCTCTCTGTAAAAATGAATAAATAAATATGTGTATATATATATACATAGTATGTAGAATATATACAATTCTATGGAATTCTAACATTCAGTCTACATATTCCTGATCCAAAGCATGAAAAAAAAAAAAATCTGTGATCACTCACCTAGAGCCCTGTCTCTTATACACATCTCAAAATTAATTTACCTCTAGGACTTGTGAGTAGGAGTTAAAACACATAATAAAATACTTGCATCACTAATTTTTCTTCATTTAAAAACAGTATTAATGACAAATTTGCCTCTAAATTTGTATTTCCCCCTATCTATTCATAATGATAAAAATATGGCTTGAATGTAGTAAAAATGTATAAGTAACATTTTCACTACACTAAAAAAAAACATAATACGAATCAGCAATTGAGAAAAATAATTTTATGAATTTTAAAATTCAACTGTGAATAAATGGACTAGCAGATGTGGTTAACATTTTACTCATCTCTTCAAACTGAATGTAAAAAGAAAAAAAGACAAAACTTTTTTTACACCAAAATAGTGAGTAAGTGGTTGCATGGTATGGGACTTTTAAGAAAACAGCACTTGAAAGTTGTGGGATATGACTTCTCATTTAGCTAAAGCTGAATATTCCGATTTGGACATTTTGAAAAAGAAAGTAAATAAACTGTTTTTGTTCGTAACTTTACATCTAAAAGTTCTATACCCACTTATTCATATCACAATAATTTGGACAATCATTTCCAGATGAAAAAACTGTTAAAATCTTGAACATAGACCTGATACTTAACTACAGCATAATGGGTCAACTATTTCATCAGTATAAGATAATGCACTCTGATTATACATAATGTGACTTCTTCCTTTTAGTATTTGATTCTAAAAGGTTATATTTTAAAATTGCTTATATATCTGAAGAGTACATCTAAATATGTAACAAAATTTTATTTCAAAACAATTTTGTATGAAGTTTATGCCAGAATATTAGACAAATTATAGGATACTATGAACATTAATACATAAATACTGAGTGACTTAAGTTACAACAAAAACGTTAAAACCACTGTTAACATCTAATTGTATTGCCAGATGGTTTGTAGAATATTACAGCATAAACAAGGACTGTAGAGATTTAATCAGGAGAAAATTATTTTTCTCAGTGGATAATCAGATAATCTCAGTTTAGTTCAGTTCAGTCACTCAGTCGTGTCCGACTCTTTGTGACCCCATGAATCGCAGCACGCCAGGCCTCCCTGTCCATCACCAGTG
The DNA here is from genome assembly GCA_006410635.1 of Cephalophus harveyi. NCBI lineage: Eukaryota > Metazoa > Chordata > Mammalia > Artiodactyla > Bovidae > Cephalophus > Cephalophus harveyi. Next base: position 20,709 of record SJYT01050929.1, on the reverse strand, counting down.
GATTTTATATTATATAAACATATAAATTTGAAACAAGCAGAAAAAAACATCTTTGATCTTTAACTTTTAAGGCAAAGAGAGAAGAAAGAAAAAAAGAATATATAGGAGAGGATAACTTATTTGAAAGAAACAAGTCCCAATATAACATAACTAGAAGTGAAGTGAAGTGAAGTCACTCAGTCGTATATGACTCTTTGTGACCCCAAGGACTGTAGCCTACCAGGCTCCTCTGTCCATGGGGTTTTCCAGGCAAGAGTACTGGACTGGATTGCCATTTTCTTCTCCAGGGGATCTTCCCAACCCAGGAATTGAACCCAGGTCTCCCGCATTGTAGACAGACGCTTTACCGTCTGAGCCACCAGGGAAGTCCTAACATAACTAGAGCAAACTAAATGAGTAAAGTTAATAAGGCATAGATTCTCAGACTGGATTTAAATATTAGGCAGTATGAGTATACAAGAACATAATTGAAAATTATGACATAAAATTTTGAAATTAGAAGGAAGAATAAAAAAAAAGACAACTGCATGACAAAAGAATTTCAATAATACTCTACTTGACATCAGACAAAAGTTATGCTGAAAAAAAATATACTGCAGGGTCTTAGTACAAATGCTTAAAATAAGTTAAAGTGCATGGATGATAAAATAATATATCAGTTCAGTTTAGTTCAGTCGCTCAGTCATATCGGACTCTCTGTGACCCCATGATTCGCAGCACGCCAGGCCTCCCTGTTCATCACCAACTCCCGGAGTTCACTCAGATTCATGTCCATCGAGTCAGTGATGCCATCCAGCCATCTCATCCTCTGTCGTCCCCTTCTCCTCCTGCCCCCAATCCCTCCCAGCATCAGAGTCTTTTCCAATGAGTCAATTCTTCACATGAGGTGGCCAAAGTACTGGAGTTTCAGCATTAGCATCATTCCTTCCAAAGAAATCCCAGGGCTGATCTCCAGTCCAAGGGACTCTCAAGAGTCTTCTCCAACACCACAGTTCAAAAGCATCAATACTTCGGCACTCAGCTTTCTTCACAGTCCAACTCTCACATCCATACATGACCACTGGAAAAACCATAGCCTTGACTAGACGGAACTTTGTCGGCAAAGTAATGTCTCTGCTTTTAAATATGCTATCGAGGTTGGTCATAAC
>SJYT01050929.1:0-12172 GCA_006410635.1 Cephalophus harveyi | reverse complement strand
CCATCTTTCTAAATTCCATATATATGTGTCAGTATACTGTATTGGTGTTTTTCTTTCTGGCTTACTTCACTCTGTATAATTGGCTCCAGTTTCATCCATCTCATTAGAACTGATTCAAATGAATTCTTTTTAATGGCTGAGTAATATTCCATTGTGTATATGTACCACAGCTTTCTTATCCATTCATCTGCTGATGGACATCTAGGTTGCTTCCATGTCCTGGCTATTATAAACAGTGCTGCAATGAACATTGGGGTACACGTGTCTCTTTCAATTCTGGTTTCCTCAGTGTGTATGCCCAGCAGTGGGATTGCTGGATACTATGGCGGTTCTATTTCCAGTTTCTTAAGGAATCTCCACACTGTTCTCCATAGTGGCTGTACTAGTTTGCATTCCAACCAACAGTGTAAGAGGGTTCCTTTTTCTCTACATCCTCTCCAGCATTTATTGCTTGTAGACTTTTGGATAGCAGCCATTCTAACTGGTGGGAAATGGTATCTCATTGCGGTCTTGATTTGCATTTCTCTGATAATGAGTGATGCTGAGGATCTTTTCATGTGTATATGTCTTTGAAGAAATGTCTATTTAGTTCATTGGCCTATTTTTTGATTGGGTCATTTATTTTTCTGTAATTGAGTTGCAGGAGTTACTTGTATATTTTTGAGATGAATTCTTTGTTCGTTGCTTCATTTGCTATTATTTTCTCCCATTCTGAAGGCTGTCTTTTCATCTTGCTTATAGTTTCCTTTGTTGTGCAGAAGCTTTTAATTTTAATAGGTCCCATTTGCTTATTTTTGCTTTTATTTCCAATATTCTGGGAGGTGGTCATAGAGGATCCTACTGTGGTTTATGTCAGAGAGTGTTTTGCCTATGTTTTCCTCTAGGAGTTTTATAGTTTCTGGTCTTATGTTTAGATTTTTAACCCATTTTGAATTTATTTTTGTGTATGGTGTTAGAAAGTGTTCTAGTTTCATTCTTTCACAAGTGGATGACCAGTTTTCCCAGCACCACTTGTTAAGAGATTGTCTTTTCTCCATTGTATATTCTTGCCTCCTTTGTCAAAGATAAGGTGTCTATAGGTGTGTGGATTTATCTCTGGGCTTTCTATTTTGTTCCATTGATCTATATTTCTGTCTTTGTGCCAGTACCATACTGTCTTGATGACTGTGGCTTTTTAGTAGAGATTGAAGTCAGGATATGCAGATGACACCACCCTTATGGCAGAAAGTGAAGGGGAGCTAAAAAGCCTCTTGATGAAAGTGAAAGAGGAGAGCGAAAAATTTGGCTTAAAGCTCAACATTCAGAAAACGAAGATCATGACATCCAGTCCCATCACTTCATGGGAAATAGATGGGGAAACAGTGGAAACAGTGTCAGACTTTATTTTATTTTTTTTTCTTTTTGAAGGGGGCTCCAAAATCACTGCAGATGGTGATTGCAGCCATGAAGTTAAAAGACACTTACTCCTTGGAAGAAAAGTTATGACCAACCTAGATAGCATATTGAAAAGCAGAGACATTACTTTACTGACTAAGGTCCATCTAGTCAAGGCTATGGCTTTTCCTGTGGTCATGTATGGATGTGAGAGTTGGACTGTGAAGAAGGCTGAACACGGAAGTATTGATGCTTTTGAACTGTGGTGTTGGAGAAGACTCTTGAGAGTCCCTTGGACTGCAAGGAGATCCAACCATTCCATTCTGAAGGAGATCAACCCTGGGATTTCTTTGGAAGGAATGATATTAAAGCTGAAACTCCAGTACTTTGGCCACTTCATGTGAAGAGTTGACTCATTGGAAAAGATTCTGGTGCTGGGAGGGATTGGGGGCAGGAGGAGAAATGGATGACAAAGGATGAGATGGCTGTATGACATCACTGACTCGATGGACGTGAGTCTGAGTCAACTCCAGGAGTTGGTGATGGACAAAGAGGCCTGGTGTGTTGTGATTCATGGGGCTGCAAGGAGCCAGACACGACTGAATGACTGAACGGAGCTGAACTGAAGTCAGGCAGGTTAATACCCCCAGTTCCATTCTTCTTTCTCAAGATTGCTTTGGCTCTTCAAGGTTTTTTGTATTTACATACAAATTGTGAAATTATTTGTTCTAGTTCTCTGAAAAATATCATTGGTAGCTTGATAGGGAATGCATTGAATCTATAGATTGCTTTGGGTACTATACTCATTTTCACTATATTGATTTTTCTGATCCATGAGCATGGTATATTTCCCCATCTATTTGTATCCTCTTTGATTTCTTTCACCAGTGTTTTATAGTTTTCCAGATATAGGTCTTTTTGTTTCTTTAGGTAGATATATTCCTAAGTATTTTATTCTTTTTGTTGCAATGGTGAATGGAATTGTTTCCTTAATTTCTCTTTCTGTTTCTCATTGTTTGTGTATAAGAATGCAAAGGATTTCTCTGTGTTGATTTTATATCCTGTAACTTTACTATATTCATTGATTAGCTCTAGTAGTTTTCTGGTGGAGTCTTTAGGGTTTTCTATGTAGAGGATCATGTCATCTGCATAATCAAAACCCACAGATTATGTGCCTAACAGCAACTCCCAGCATAGCAGCAGCCCAGATGCTAGCATCCCCCACTAGCAAGCAGGGGCTGGACAGGGAGGCACAGGCTGCATTGCTTAGGGTAAAGACCGTGCCTGAATGCCCCGAGGTCAATCTGAGGAACTAGCTTGAGATAGCTACCCAGACTGTGGGATAGCTATCCCATGAAAAGCCCTAACCTATGGAGGAGGCAATGGCAGCCCACTCCAGTACTCTTGCCTGGAGAATCCATGGGTGGAGGAGCCTGGTGGGCTGCAGTCATGGGGACGCTAAGAGTCGGACATGACTGAGCAACTTCACTTTGACTTTTCACTCTCATGCATTGGAGAAGGAAATGGCAACCCACTCCAGTGTTCTTGCCTGGAGAATCCCAGGGATGGGGGAGCCTGGTGGGCTGCCACCTATGGGGTCGCACAGAGTCGGACATGACTGAAGTGACTTAGCAGCAAGACACTGCCAGGCCCGCTCACAGAACAGAGATTGAGCAAAGCTAGCCAGCTGAGGACCAGCTCATCCCCTGCTGGAGATAGGCAGGTGAGGGCAGCCAGAGCTGGAAGAGGGCAAATGGGGCCCCAGAGAGACATCCTATACCAAACTGCAAGCAGACTTCATTGCTAACCAAGACTTCTTGGGATTCTGGACAGTCGACATCTGCTAGGAAGGTCATAGCTAGAGATCAGCTCCTCAGAAGAGACACATGTCACACCTGAGAACGCGTGCCTGTTGTACACCCAGAAAACTGAGTGGCTGGGACTAGGGAGGCGATAAGTCACAGCGTCCAACTGGGGGAACTGTGCTCACCAAGCACCTGGTCACCTGAGCTGCTTGGTCCTGGGACGGGCACAAAACACATGCCCAACAAAGTCTACACCTTTGTGGAGTACCTGAGAACCTGAACCTGAGCAGCTTAGACCTGAGGAGTACATGCAACCCAGGGCCAGCATCAGACAGTTCCTGGCAGAGCAACCTAGAGCCTGAACAGTGTAGACTGAGAAAGCACACATGCCTTGAGTAGGGGCAAACCTAGTGTGGCTGAATCACTGTGAGCACACAGCAGTGATATTTCTTTGCAGTGTTCCTCCCTCCCCACAACACGACTGAACAAGTGAGCCTAAAAAAAGTGGCCACCACTGCCCACCTGTGTCAGGGTGGAAATTAGACACTGAAAAGACCAGCAAACAGAAGAAGCTAAAATAAACAGAGGGAACTGCTTTGGAAGTGACAGGTGCAATAGATTAAAACCCTATAGTTAGCACTGACTACATAGGAAGGGGCCTATAGACCTTGAGAAATACAATCTGGACCAAGGAACTATCTGAAAATGAATTGACCCCACACTGTCCACAATAGCTCCAGAGAAATTCCTAGATATATTTTTACTAGTATCATTTTTTAAGTTAATTTTTTTTTCATTTTTAAGTCCTCTACTACTCCTTTAATTTTCATGTTTATAACCTACTATTGCCTTGCAAAAAAAAGACCCTATTTTTAAAGCAAACTTCATATATATATATAATAATTTTTGGTACTTTTTTTTAATATTGTATTTTTGAGAATCTAATTTCTACTCTAGATTTTTAATCTTTGCTTTTTGGTATTTGTTATCAACTTTGTACCTTTAAGAACCCAGTCGTCAGTACCCATTTTTACTTGGAAGCAAGATCATTGGCCTGATTGCTTTCTCCCCCTTTAGAGTCTCCTTTTTCTCCACCAAGTTGCCTTTATCTCCCCCCTCCCCCTTTTCTTCTCTACCCAACTCTGTGAATCTCTTTGTGTGTTCTGGGTTGTGGAGAACAGTTAGGGAACTGATTAAATTGTTTTTATTTAATGGCAAAGTATTACCAGGTGGTTAAGAGTGTAAAGAATCCACCTGCAATGCAGGAGACATAGGTTGGATCCCTGGATTGGGAAGATTCTCTGGAGGTGGAAATGGCAACCCACTCCAGTATTCTTTCCTGGAGAATCCTGAGGCTAGAGGAACCTGGGGGTTTACAGTTCATGGGGTCACAAAGAGTCAAACATGACTGAGAGACTATCACTTTCACTTTCAAAGTCATATAATTCTGAAAAAGTGTAGTTACTAATTTCCTTTGTTAGTATTTTTAAGTGGAAACATAATTCATGAATCTTCTATTTTAGTTAAACATTTACATACATTGAAGTGCACATTTTTAAGTGTATAATTCAATGAGTTCAGATAAATCTAATCAAAACACAATTAAGATTTAGATTGCCATTGACCCAGGTATTTCCTTTACAGGTGCTTCCTGTTAATTTTCATTATCATAAGCAATCTGGGCCAGAGGGTTTTGCATTTTTTTTTAACACCACGGTAAAATTTTATCTCTTCATCTCCAAAGAAATGCAAACATATTGTATATGTTCTTTTCTGTTTGTTTCCAATTAATGTAGTTGTATGCACCAAAATGCATTCTATTTTTTTTTTTTACTGCATAATAGTAGTCCATCACATATTCAAATCATAATTTGTTTATGTAATAGACTATTAGGAGACATTTAGCTTATTTCACAGTCTATTTCAAATAATACTGCAATACTTGATGTGGTTTTGGCATTTACACCCAGTATAATTTCTTTTACCATTTTCCTTTTGCTGGGCATTTGGTTTATTTCCCATTTTTGGCTATAGGAACATCTGCACCAATCATTCTGTAGTAGTTGTTCTGTTGATTTGTATTTTTATTTTGGGCTAAACCACATAGGGATGGATTATAGAATAGGTTATTTTTAATTTTACTTTTAAATTAAATTCTTATTTAAAATTTTTAATTTAGATTTTATTAAATGTTCATTTTTTAAAAATACTGCCAGATTATTCCACAGTCTTCCAATGATATAATACTCTTAGGAGAAAAATGGAAAGTTGTAGTCATTTTCTAACTTATCTTGCCAGTACCTTTTATTTTATTGAGTGTAGGTTATATCTCACAATGTTTGCATTTTCTTCATGAATAATGATATTGCATATCTTGTAACTTTCTTATTGTCTATTCTTTCATTTTCTTCAATGAAGTATCCATATTGTAACCTGTTTGGTTTCAAGTTTTGACTTTTAATTATTGATTTCTGAGTGTTCAGTATAAATTTTATATAATAGCTCTTGCTGAGGTATATATGCTATGAATATTTCTGCAGCTTCATAGCTGGTACTTCATTTTATTAATGGTGACTTTTGTTGATCAGTTGTTTTACTATTAATGAAGTGAATTTAGCAAATTTTCTTCATACATAATGATTTAGGCATTCTCATTAAAACTTCTTACCATGAAGATATTGTTTGATATGTGTTCTGGAACTTTCATAGTTTCAATGTTTGGGTTTTAGCATATTACATATTATTCATCTTTAATTTTGGAGTCTCACATGTAGGAGGATTTGAGAATTATTTATTTTATCATACAAACGCCACAGAACTACTTTGCATGTTTGCTGAAAATAAAAGTCAGATTATCTCTGGATTTCCTTTTTTATCTCATTGATCTGTTTGATTTTTCCTAACATAGATACCACACTCTAGTGGTCATTGTAGCTTTATTGAAACTCTTACAATCAAGTCTATTCATCATTTCCAGACAGTTTAGTTATTCTAAGTCCTTTAATTTTTCATATAAATATTATTGACTTGGCTACTTATAAAAAATAAAAATTATGGTTTTATATTATGACTGAAGGCCTGGCTCAGATTTTTGTGAGGCTCACTGCTCCTTTCCCCCAGGGACCTGGTGCCCTCAAGGATTTGTCTGTGCTCTGAAAGAGTTTCTGGTGCTCGTGGTGTTTGATTTTAATGTGATTGTGACCTTCCTACTGTCTTGTTGCTACTTATCTTTTGTCCTTGGATGTGGGGTATCTTATTTTGGTGAGTTCCAACATACTCCTGTCAATGCTTGTTTAGAAGCTAGTTGTGATTTTGGTGTTCTCACAGGAGAAGAGTGCACATCCTTCTACTCAACCATCTTCATACCCAGTTTTCCCTGTAGCCAGTCCCTCCCATCAGGAATTTTGCACAAGCTTCTTACGCTCAATCATCAGAGAAGAAGCAGGAACTGCAGCAACATGGCCTCCAGAATGAAAAACACAATCACAGGAAACTAACCAAAATTATCAGATGGATAACAGTCTTGTGTAACTTAATGGAAATATGAACCATGTTGTGCAGAGCAACCAAGATGAGCAGGTTATTGTAGAGATGAGTGAAAAAACGTGGACTAATGTAGAAGGAAATGGCAAACCATTTCAGTATTCCTGCCTTGAGAACCCCATCAAGAGTATGAAAGGCAAAAAGACATAACTGTGGAAGATGTGTCCCTCAGGTTGTTAGGTGTTCAATATGCTACTGAGGAAGAACAGAGAAATAGTTCCAAAAAGAATGAAGAAGCTGACCAAAGCAGAAACAATGCTCAGTTGTGGCTGTGTCTGTTGTGAAGTAACCTCAGATGTTATAAAGAGAAAATATTGCATAGGAATATGCTATCAATGGTATTTTTCAGAGAACTAGAACAAATAATTTCACAATTTGTATGGAAATACAAGAAACCTCGAATAACCAAAGCAATCTTGAGAAAGAAGAATGGAACTGGAGGAAGCAACCTGCCTGACTTCAGACTATACTAAAAAGCTACAGTCATCAAGACTGTATGGTACCGGCACAAAGTCAGACATATAGATCAATGGAACAAACTAGAAAGCCCAGAGATAAATCCATACACCTATGGACACCTTATCTTTGACAAAGGAGGCAAGAATATACAATGGAGAAAAGACAATCTCTTTAACAAGTGGTGCTGGGAAAACTGGTCAACCACCTGTAAAATAATGAAACTCAGACACTTTCTAACAACATATAGAAAAATAAACTCAAAATGGATTAGAGATCTAAATATAAGACCAGAAAATATAAAACTCCTAAAGGAAAAACATAGACAAAATACTCTCTGACATAAATCACAGCAGGATCGTCTATGACCCATCTCCCAGAGTAATGGAAATAAAAGCAAAAATAAACAAAGGGGACCCAATTAAACTTAAAACTTCTGCACAACAAAGGAAACTGTAAGCAAGGTGAAAAGACAGCCTTCAGAATGGGAGAAAATAATAGTAAATTAAGCAATGAACAAAGAATTCATCTCAAAAATATACAAGCAACCCCTGCAGCTCAATTCCAGAAAAATAAACGACCCAATCAAAAAGTAGGCCGAAGAACTAAACAGACATTTCTCCAAAGAAGATATACAGATGGCTAACAAACACATGAAAAGATGATCAATATCACTCATTATCAGAGAAATGCAAATCAAAACCACAATGAAGTACCATCTCACACCAGTTAGAATGGCTGCTATCCAAAAGTCTACAAGCAGTAAATGCTGGAGAGGATGTGGAGAAAAGGGAACCCTCTTACACTGTTGGTGAGAATACAAACTAGTACAGCCACTATGGAGAACAGTGTGGAGATTCCTTAAGAAACTGGAAATAGAACTACCATAGTACCCAGCAATCCCACTGCTAGGCATACACACTGAGAAAACCAGAACTGAAAGAGACATGTGTACCCCAATGTTCATCACAGCACTGTTTACAAAACCTAGGACGTGGAAGCAACCTAGATGTCCATCAGCAGATGAATGGATAAGAAAGCTGTGGTACATATACACAATGGATTATTACTCATCCATTAAAAAGAATACATTTGAATCAGTTCTAATGAGGTGGATGAAACTGGAGCCTATTATACGGAATGAATTAAGTCAGAAAGAAAAATACCAATACAGTATATTAACACATATATATGGAGTTTAGAAAGATGGTAATCATGACCCTATATGCGAATCAGCAAAAGAGACACAGGTGTAAAGAACAGACTTATGGACTCTGTGGGAGAACACAGGGTGGGATAATGTGAGAGAACAACACTGAAATCTGTATATTACCATATGCGAAATAGATCACCAGTCCAAGTTTGATGCATGAGACAGGGCACGTAGGGCCGGTGCACTCGGACAATCCTGAGGGATGCGATGGGGAGGGAGGTGGCAGGTGGGTTCAGGATGGGGGACACATGTACACCCATGGCTGATTCATGTGAATGTATGGCAAAAACCACTACAATATTGTAAAGTAACTAGCCTCCAATTGAAATAAATTACTTAATTTTTTTAAAAAGAAAAATATTGCATAGGACTATGGAATGTTAGATCCCTGAATTAAGGTAAATTAGATGTAGTCAAACAGGAGATGGCAGGAGTGAGCATCAACATTTTAGGAGTCATTCCAATCTTAAAGAAAGGCAATGCCAAAGACTGCTCAAGCTACTGCAAAATTGAACTCACCTCACACGCTAGTAAAATAATGCTCACAATTGTCCAAGCCAGGCTTCAGCAATACGTGAACCGTGAACTTCCTGATGTTCAAGCTGGTTTTAGAAAAGGCAGAGGAACCAGAGATCAAATTGCCAACATCTGCTGGATCATCGAAAAAGCAAGAGAGTTCCAGAAAAAAACATCTATTTCTGCTTTATTGACTATGCCAAACCCTTGACTGTGTGGATCACAATAAACTGTGAAAAATTCTGAAAGAGATGGGAATACCAGACCACCTGACCTGCCTCTTGAGAAACCTATATGCAGGTCAGGAAGCAATAGTTAGAACTGGACATGGAACAGCAGACTGGTTCCAAGTAGGAAAAGGAGCATATCAAGGCTGTATATTGTCACCCTGCTTATTTAACTTATATCCAGAGTACATCATGAGAAATGCTGGACTGGAAGAAACACAAGCTGGAATCAAGATTGCCGGGAGAAATATCAATAACCTCAGATATGCAGATGATACCACCCTTATGGCAGAAAGTGAAGAGGAGCTAAAAAGCCTCTTGATGAAAGTGAAGGAGGAAAGTGAAAAAGTTGGTTTAAAGCTCAACATTCAGAAAATGAAGATCATGGCATCTGGTCCCATCACTTCATGGGAAATAGATGGGAAAACAGTGGAAACAGTGTCAGATTTTATTTGGGGGGGCTCCAAAATCACTGCAGATGGTGACTGCAGCCATGAAATTAAAAAACACTTACTCCTTGGAAGGAAAGATATGACCAACCTAGATAGCATATTGAAAGGCAGAGACATTACTTTGCAACAAAGGTCTGCCTAGTCAAGGCTATTGTTTTTCCAGTGGTCATGTATGGATGTGAAATTTGGACTGTGAAGAAAGCTGAGTGCTGAAGAGTTGATGCTTTTGAACTGTGGTGTTGGAGAAGACTCTTGAGAGTCCCTTGGACTGCAAGGAGACCCAACCAGTCCATTCTAAAGGAGATCAGTCCTGGGTGTTCATTGGATGGACTGATGCTAAAGCTGAAACTCTAATACTTTGGCCACCTCATGTGAAGAGTTGACTTATTGGAAAAGACTTTGATGCTGGGAGGGATTGGGGGCAGGAGGAGAAGAGGTGACAGAGGATGAGATGGATGGATGGCATCACCGACTTGATGGACATGAGTTTGAGTGAACTCCAGGAGTTGGTAATGGACAGGGAGGCCTGCAGTCCTGCAATTCATGGGGTTGCAAAGAGTCAGACATGACTGAGGGACTGAACTGAGCTGAACTGATACTGAAATGGATGGGAATGGGTAAACTTAATTCAAATACCCATTATATCTATTTCTGTGGGCAAGAATCTCTTAGAAGAAATGGAGTAGCCATCACCATCAACAAAAGAGTCAGAAATGCAGTGCTTGGTTGCAATCTCAAAAATGACAGAATGATCTCGGTTTGTTTCCAAGGCAAACAATTCTATATCACAGTGATCCAAGTCTATCCCCAACCGCTAATGCTGAAGAAGCTGAAGTTGAATGGTTCTGTGAAGAACGACAAGACCTTCTAGAACTAACACCAATAAAACACTTCCTTTTCATCCTAGGGGATTGGAATGCAAACGTAGGAAGTCAAGAGATACCTGGAGTAACAAGCAAGTCTGACCTTAGAGTACAAAATGAAGCAGGATAAAACCTAATAGAGTTTTACCAAGAGAACACACTGGTCATTAAAAACACTCTCTTCCAACAACACAATAGATGACTCTACACATGGACCTCAACAAATGGTCAGCACTGAAATCAGATTGATCATATTCTTTGTAGTCGAAGATGGAGAAGCTCTGTACAGTCAGCAAAAATGAGACAAGGAACTAACTGTGGCTCAGATCATGAACTCTTTATTGCAAAATTCAGACTTAAATTGAAGAAAGTAGGCAAAATTACTAGATCATTCACGTGTTACCTAAATCAATTCCCTTACAAATATACAGTGCAAGAGACAGATTCAAGGGGTTAGATCTGATTAGATCAGATCTGACAAAGTGCTTGAGGAGTTATGGACAGAGGTTTGCAACCCTGTACAGGAGATGGTGATTAAAATGCCCAAGAGAAAGAAATGGAAGAAGGCAAAATGGCGATCTGAGGAGGCCTTACAAATAGATGAGAAAAGAGAATCAAAAAGTAAAGGAGAAAGGGAAAGATATGCCCAACTGAATGCAAAGTTCCAAAGAATAACAAAAAGAGATAAGAAAGGCTTCTTAGGTGAACAATATAAAGAAACAGAGGAAAACAATAGAATGGGAAAGACTAGAGATCTCTGCAAGAAAATTGGTGATACCAAGGGACTATTTCATGCAAAAATCGGCATAATGACAAAAATGGAAAGACCTAACAGAAGCAGAAGAGATTAAGAAGAAAAAGCAATAATACATAGAAGAACTGTACAGAAAAGATTCATGACTCAGAAAACCACGATGGTGTGGTCACTTACTTAGAGCACATCCTGGAGTGTGAAGTGAAGTAGGCCTTAGGAAGCATCACTACAAACAAAGCTAGTGGAGGAATTTCAGCTGAACTCTTTATAATCCTAAAAGATAGTGCTGTTAAAGTTTCAATTGCTTGAAATGAAGTGAAGTGAAGTGAAGTCCAACTCTTTGCAACCCCATGGACTTTAGCCCACCAGGCTCCTCTGACAATGAGATTTCCCAGGCAAGAATACTGGACTGGGTCGTCATTCCTTTCTCCAGGGGATCTTCCTAACCCATGGATTGAACACAAGTCTCCTGTGTTGCAGGCAAATTCTTTACCATCTGAGCCACCTCAGTTCAGTCACTCAGTCGTGTCCGACTCTTTGCGACCCCATGAATCACAGCACGCCAGGCCTCCCTGTTCATCACCATCTCCCGGAGTTCACTCAGACTCACGTCCATGGAGTAAGTGGTGCCATTCAGCCATCTCATCCTTGGTCGTCCCCTTCTCCTCCTGCCCCCAATCCCTCCCAGCGTCAGAGTCTTTTCCAATGAGTCAACTCTTTGCATGAGGTGGCCAGAGTACTGGAGTTTCAGTTTTAGCGTCATTCCTTCCAAAGAAATCCCAGGGCTGATCTCCTTCAGAATGGACCGGTTGGATCTCCTTGCAGTCCACGGGACTCTCAAGAGTCTTCTCCAACACCACAGTTCAAAAGCATCAATTCTTTGGCACTCAGCCTTCTTCACAGTCCAACTCTCACATCCATACATGACCACAGGAAAAACCATAGCCTTAACTAGACGGACCTTGGTCG